>VYZT01021132.1:0-27339 GCA_013400735.1 Pomatostomus ruficeps
CGGCCTCATCCGTGCTACAAGCTCCTTAGCTCACCTCAGACCTGGCAGCAAGCACACCTGGAGTGTCAGCAGCATTAGCAATGACATTCCTTCCCTGCAGTGAAGACTACTGAACATTCATTTTACCTCTACTGCACTGTCTCCAGGCCCGTGCCTAGTGTTATCCACACGACCACACAGCAGGAGTAGTGTAGTAGCCTCGTGGTGGCTGGATCTCATCCCACCCACAGTTGCTGCTGCATTGAACTAAATATGTCAGTGACTAAATTACAGCAAACAGAACATGTGATGCAATGTCAAGGTTAATTTTTGTCTGTATATCACCACCTATAGGGCAAGAAAATCTGCTCTGGAAGTATCTCTTTTTTAGCATGTTTAGATTCCCCCAGCAGTATACTTCTATGGAAAGTAATTCCTAAATGTACTGAAACCAATGCTCAGCCTGTGGGCAACAGGTTGTCTATTCAAAAGATCACTGAGCTAATGTCTTTCTTATTTATTTGTTGTTTGGTTTGGGGGGGTTTTTTTGGGTTATTAAAAAAGGAGAAGGAGAAGGAGGAGGAGGAGGAGGAGGAGGAGGAGGAGGAGGAGGAGGAGGAGGAGGAGGAGGAGGAGGAGGAGGAGGAGGAGGAGGAGGAGGAGGAGGAGGAGGAGGAGGAGGAGGAGGAGGAGGAGGAGGAGGAGGAGGAGGAGGAGGAGGAGGAGGAGGAGGAGGAGGAGGAGGAGGAGGAGGAGGAGGAGGAGGAGGAGGAGAAGGAGAAGAGGAAGAGGAAGAAGAAGAAGAAGAAACAGATCTGAAAATTGATTTTTTTTTTCTTATGTCAGGAAATGAGAATTCATTGATGCTGCATTTTGCATTTTTTTCCTATTTTCAGACAGAGGTACTTATGCCGGGTTTTGGAAAGAGGGCATGGAGGGAAAGTGCACAAGGCCATATATTTATTTTTCGTACTTGATAGTTGTTTATCATGTGGCAGATGTGTGGATTTCTTGAATATTTAAATTCATAGGTTGTTTATCTTGAAGAATAATTCTGGAACCATACCAATTTTGAACTAATCATAAAATAAGTCTTTTTCTTCAGAATATATATATATTTTCCTTTCAGTATGAAACAAGAGAATAATTTCACATAAATGTCTTTATTCCTCTATGGCTAGATAATATCTTTTAGAAAAATAAAGAAGATGAAATAAATAGAACAAATGTAAAAGGTATTATGGGTAAAAACTAAATTTATCTGACAATAGCAATTGTTATATATTTAATTTGCTGTCTGAAAGGTGTTGGACTTATATGTTTAAATTTTGTTTGTGATATAATTGTGTTCGCTAATGACTTGACACAGTTTTTATATTTTTAAAAACATCAACCATTTTAACTCAACAAATGGCTAGAAGTTTTAGCACTGGACAAATGAAAGAACAAATAAGAGTATTTTACAAGTCACATATTACTCTGGGGTGTGAGATCTGTTGTCTGCCGTATGGAAACAAAGGACACATCCCCTGCTTCTCTTCTAGCTCATTTCCTACTGCTTCTGTTCAGGTTTCCTACTTTTGAGGAATCAGATGTCCTGTTGCCATTATTCCACAACATAGTGGTTGTTGTCCCACGTAAACCTGACAGCTAAGACTTCAGGGGATCCGTCTTTCCACGCAGTGTGTAGGGCATTATATCTCATTGACACAGCATGGGCTTCTTGCACACCATTGCTACCATATAAGTGTAAAATGTATGCTTTAGATCTTGTTATATTTTGTGGGTCTGATTTGCAGAAAAACTAAATAACTGCAATGATAAATATACCTAATGCAAAAACATGTTTGAAATCACAGTATGTAGACTCTAATAGTGTAAACTTTACAAAAAAAAAGGTTGCTAAACATTAGTATTTGTTGAAATACAGTGAAAAAATCCCTTGGGAACCACAAATTTTGATGTCTTTTTCAAAAACATGCAGGGATGTGCTTATAAATACTTTTTAAATTATGATGACTGTCAAACTGAAAGCATGCTTGCAGCTCCCTTGAAAATTGTGTTTTGGACAGTTGGTGCTCTGTAACTGTATCAGAGATTTAGTTGAAGCTTCTCTCATTGTTTGGCTTTTTAGTGGTAGTGGGGTTTTTTTCGATATAAACAACATTTTAATTGTGAATTTTTTTAAAAGATTAAGATAAATGTTTCATTTGGATAAAACTCACTAATCATTTTCATGGAGAGTTTTTGGTCACCTGTTGACAGAGTTTCGTTAGAGACTGTCTGCTTTTCTTCCTACACCATCAAAAGGGATGACAGAAACCTTCAACAGAGTCTGTCCCCCTTATCAGGGTTGAGAGTGAGCATTGCAGCAAAGTGAGCTCACACTCCCTTCAACACATATCTCCTAGATACACACCAGCATTCACTTTTGGATCTGTTCATGACCCTGGGACATTTTCAGCTTAGGGAATTCCTCCTTTCAGCCTCCCAGAAATTGGGCTGATATAATGTGCATATTGGTATATAATTGTCCTGGTTTCAGCTGGGATAGAGTTAATTTTCTTCTTAATAGCTGGTGCAGGGCTGTGTTTTGGATTTGCTATGAGAATAATGATGTTACCACACTGATGTTTTGCTTGTTGCTGAGTACTGATGACCCTAAGTCAAGGATTTTTCAGTATCACATTTTCTACCAGTGAGCAAGTGCAAAATAAGCCAATAGAGAGTATTTCCAGGAAGGTTGATTAAAAAAAAAAAATGGCCAAAGGGATACTCCATACCATAGAATGTCATCCCCAGTATATAAACTGAGAGACGTGGCCAGGAGGAACCGGGATTGGTTGGCATCAGTCAGTGGATGGTGAGCAATTTTACTATAGATCACCTATTTTTTCTTGAGGTTTATTCCTCTCTGTCTATTATTTTCATTATCATTAATAATAATATTATTAATATTTGTTTTATTTCAATTATTAAACTGTTCTTATCTCAAACCAAGAGTTTTATTTTTTTTCTGATTCTTCTCCCTAGTGGTCAGGGAGTGAATGAGTGAGCAGCTGTGCAGTACTTAGTTACTGTCTGGGGTTGAAACACAATAGTGGTGTACACAAAGTAACTAAATGCAAGATTAAGGAGAACTTCTGGAATGCCATCCCACCCAGCCTCAAGGATTGTTTTTGGGAGCAATTCATTAAGGAACTGATTTCAGTAAGGAGCATGATCCAACAGGAATAGTTTGGAAGAGCTCATCAGCCTTGTAACATGGGAGTGCACAAAATTTTTGACTTTGTTTAATTACTTTCTGTTTATGTTTAAGTTTTTATTATTTTTCCCATTAATTTTTACTTCAGACATTGTGTACATACACCTATATGGATCCATATAATTAACTTTTATAGCTATGTTTAAGTATATAGAAATGCAAACTTATAGATAAATATATATCTAAAGTTAATCTATATGTAAGTATTAAATTTATAAATATTTGTGTACTTGATTACATATATGTGTGTATGGAAAATTCTTGATATTTTCAGATATGATCACTTCCTGGTCTGAAGGAAAAAATGTTAACCATCAGAGGCTGCTCAGGGAGCAAATGGACATGACAGCTTCAACAAATGGAAACTTGCCGACTAAAAAGTCCTATGAAAGCATGAGGAGTATGATAGTGGCAAAAGTGGCAGCTGCTGTGTATACATTCCTTTTCTGTCATTCTTGATAAAATGGAAATTGTGGCTGGTCATAGTCACACTGTGCAAGCACAGGGTTGTATGAAAATATTTGGGGTTGTGACTTTGTCAAAAATCATGGCTTCCTGTCAAATGCTAAGCAATATAGGAAAAAAGAAAACCTGGAGAGGTGCAATCTGTGGGACCCAATGTGATAGAACCATGCCTGCTGAGGGAACTGGCACTGTAATGCCACTCAGTTATTTGTTAAAGGTCACAGTGAGTGGAGGAGGCTCTTGAGGCTTGGAGGAAACTAATGATCATTGTCATCTTCAAGAATGGTAAGAAGGAGGATCTGGTGATCTACTGAACTGATAAGTCTCACCTCATTCTCCAGGAAGGTGATGAAGCAAATAATCGTGGAAACCTTTACTAAGAACATGAAGGAGCCAGTGGCTCTGGGGTGTTGTCAGTATGGATTTATGAAGGGGAAAGCATGCCTAATCAGCCTGATAATCACCTGCTATGATGAAATGGCTGGCAAGGTGGATGAGGGCAGAGTGGTAGATGTTGTATAACTTGACTTTAGCAAGTTTTTCCACAATGTCACAATATTTCATTGACAAACTGTTGAATTCCATACTAGTTAAATGGACAGTGAAATGATTTGCAAGCTGGCTGCACTGCCAGGATCAGAAAGTTACCATTAGTGGAGCAAAGTTCAGCTGGAGGGTAGTGACTAACGGTGTGCCCTAGGGGTCAATACTGGACCAATATTTTTTCACTTAATTAATGATCTGAATGATGGGATATACTGCACCCAAAATGGGTTTCCAGAAGATACAAAAGTGGGAATGTTGGTTAGATCAGATCATTGTGCTGCCATTCAGTTGGACCTCAACAGGCAGAGAGGAATCTCACAAACTTCAACAAAAGGAAATGTCAAGTATAGTTCAAGGGAGCAGTGTCTGGTGAGGGCTTTTCAGAAAAAGACTTGGTGATCCTGGTGGGTACCAAGCTGAATGTCTGACTGTGGCTAACAAAAGGAAAAATGTTTCTTGCAGGCTGAGGAAGGTGACCCTTCCCCTCTGTTTGGGATGTGTAAAATATTTTTGGAGTATGGTTCTCAGTCCTGGTTTTGCCAGTTCAAGGCATAGACTGGAGACAGTCCAATGAAGGACCACAAAGATAATAATCTTTGCTGATTGTTATCAAGAGTCTGGAGCACCTGTAGCATGAGGAGAGGCTGAAACAACTGGATCTGTTTAGCCTGGAGACAAGAAGTCTCAAGAGGTATCTTACTCATATGTATAAATACCTGCTGGGTGAGTCAACAGCTTTGATATGTGAGGAGAATCATCATATGGCTCTGAACACAGAGACAAAAATAAAGAAAAAAAGTAATGTAAATTAATGCAAAATTACCTTAGGGTTGGGGGATATCTGTTGCAAGAAAGAAAACCCCAAAAAACAGGCAGGGCAGATGTTGTCCTGAGTTTTGCAGTTTTTCAATGTTTCTCTTTGCTGTAGTACTTTTTCACGCATGCTGTTGTAAACATGGCCATGTTTTTACTAACTGTCCTTGTTGTTTTCATTCCATTCTCCTAGGCAGAGACATGTGATAGATTTTTCCTTTAACCAGTGTGATTGAGAGGTAGTAATTTCTATCTCCAATCCACGGTAATTTCTAAGAACATATAAATAAAAGTCAGAAAGTTCTGCTCTCTCTCTTTTGACTCTTAGCTCTCTCTTTTAGCTCTCTCTTATTTAGCTCTCCTTTTTAGCTCCTCGGCCTAATTCAGCTACGTGTGTTTTCTTTGTGTCCATACAGTGCGACAGGCAAGTTAATTTGGTTTCTACTTATTGCTGTTTTACTTTCTCTGCTCTTTTTCTTCAAGTTACCTCTCCCAAGAGAAATGAAGGTCTCCTGCTCTGGAGCTGGGATCAACTTTATGTATTGTGCAACTCCCCTTACCAATGACAACAACTGGTTTTCTTGCAAAACCTAAAGACATGCATTTCATTTCACATCTTTCCCTCCTCTGTCTCTACTTGTTAGCGACATGCTCTTTTTTCTTCCTCACATTTATAGGTTTCTCATCTGTTACACAGCTCTCATTGTTTTTTGTTGGTTTTTTTTAATTGTATTATTCCTCCATGGAAGATAAAAATCTATCTAAATAGAAAGCTATTCAAAGCACCATTAAAAATGAGGATTTCATAACTGATGCCCTTCTCTCTCCTTATTCCCTTGCAATTCTGTTTTTTGTTTTACCTTCTCTCATATGATTGTACTTATGTGTAATGAAACTCTTCAGGGGAAAGGATTATAGCTAATTTATCTGCTTCTATAATATCTCAGAGTACTGACAGATTAAACATCACCCTAGGGCAGACAAGGCAGTTTAAGATAGGAAAAGAAATTTTGCAAAATATTGCTGTTTTTATACTGTTTGGTCAGAAAGAGAACTGCTGTTCTGTCACCACAATGTAATGACACATCTCCTAGTATCTTTCATATTTGAAGGTCATGGAGTAGAATTTACTTTAAAGTTCTTGAGATATATTCTCCCTAACCCTTTCTATAAATATCCACTTTTCCATATTGCAGATCTGCAACAGATTTTAATTTTAACTACGATAGAAGTATATTTTTGCAGAGACTTCAAAGAAAGAAGACTTTTTAAGGCGTTGATGTAATAGCCTGAACTTCACTGTACCCTAAGCTTTGTTCTTCATATGTTCAAAAATACTAGGAAGAATACAACTTGTTTATAATATACTCTTAAAATGATAGCTTATGTTTTCCAATAATTGCTATGAACTCAGACAAAAAATTAGGAAGGGTCATTTTCTTACCTTCCAAAAATCAAAGTGACTCTAATTACATCAATGGTATTAAGAAAATTTTTTATATTTTAGAATACTTAAAGTAAACTGCAGCTCAGATGGAATAAATCAGTAGTAAATTCACAAATCCATCCTAATGATAAATTTATTTCTGATAGTATTTTGGTCAAAAGGCAGACTTTTCAAAAAAATATATTATTTACAAAAAAATATGATATATACTTATATTTTCTCATCATCGGAAATTACAAACCAGAATTTGTCAATAAAAGCACATGGAAATGTCATAGAAAGCATATGAAAATGCAATTTATTTTTAGTTAGGTCATGAAAACCACAGAAGGATATCTTTGCTTAAGATGGAAGCTATTCTGTTTTCTACTGTCCTCATATACACCTTATTCATTGACCACGCTCAATCTAAAAATTACATTAAACATTAAAGAACAGATAGATCTGAAAAATTGTACTTCATTTATCACCTAGAGAGAACTCTTTGTTTATAATTTCCATGGTTAGAGGTGAAGATTTTTAGTGAGTCTTTAAAGTAAGAGATTAAAATATCCCACAACAATCCACAGAAACAAAACCAGAAGAAATAGACCGCACGTTAAGATGAGAAACTGTAGGCCTAGAATATGTTTAATGGCAAGGTGCATCAGTAAGGACTTTGCTTTAAGTGTCTTTGATAGAAGGAAAAGGAAAAACAAAAACGCAAAGTGGAAATTTCATCAAATAATGACAGTACAGAAGCTATTATCGTTTTGCACGTAAACAAAGTAAACCAGGTCAGGTTGCATAGCACTATTTCACAACTGGCTTCATTTTAGGCAGGACTTTTTATGAACTATAAAACAAGGGTAACACAAAAGGAGTTTCCTTAAACATTTCAGATGTGCAGAAGTGCTTTTCAGCCATTACACTGATAATTAACACACTACATTTGGCCATTTTCATTGCTGCCAGCCTTGGAATGTGTATGCATATACTCATGTAATTGATATTGCTCACAAGCATATTTTCAGAATCAGGTCCTTTTTATTTTTTTTAATTTATTTGAGATTTTATGAACAAAAGAAAGCTTTGCTGTCAAATTGAATGCCATCAGGTAAAAACTCAACCCCATCCCGTTACTCTATTTAATCTACAGTAATATTTTCTGATTTTAGCCCAAATTGTCTTTCTGTCCTCCCCTATTCCTGTCCCCTTCCCAGTGTGCCTCCTCACTGCCTGCTTTGGCAGCAGTAGACAGCACCAATTGTCCTGGGCATAATCCTTAGGCCCTGCTGTGGTTTTTTCACCAATGTCCCCTTTGTCACACGTTTCTGCAATGCCTGAACAGCTCCCTGCTGGCATGCACTGCTGGAAACCTGGGACACGGGGCACATGTAGGAGATGTTCACAGATGTATGACTCCTTTTTGGTTTTTCCTCTATATGGTACAATGTCCAAAGTTTCCTATTTTTTTTTTAAATTATTATTTAGGTACACAAAATTTTAATTAAATAAAAATAAAAATAAAAAAAAATAAATCAGAGTAGGGATAACTTCTTAGGAAAAGTGGGACAATTTTCCATTAAAAAAATAGTTAGATACACACTCGCTCATAGATACACAGATAGACAGATATAAATGTACATATAGATAAAAAAAACAGAGCAGACTTCTCCCTGAGATGATTTATGCCCTCCAAAAATCCACCCACAGAATAAATAAATAAATAACAAACAAAGAAACAAAAAACCCCGATATATAGAACACTTATAATTTTGTTTCTCATTTTTTCATTCATTGCTCCTCTCTATTTTTGTTTTTCAATTTCTACCAAACATTTTACTTTTTCTTGTTTTTGAGTCTGCCTTCCACATTTTTGTCCCATGTCATTTTCCTTCTTGTTACTGATTCTTGTCTTCTACTATTCCACATCCCCATGAAACTGACTGTCCTGTGCTGGAATTTCCTCTGCTGATCAAAGGCTCGAGACAGCCACACTTATCAGCCTCCAAGCAACACATCGAAAGTTTTCTGTTTTAGAATGCCAGAACACACTGTCAAAAAGTACCATGAAAAGTGCATTGCACTATGCTAGCCAGACTTTACAATTATTTCAAGGTTTACAGTGCAGTCTTCATTTAAAGTGATCTGGAAAAACAAACCTTGACAGAGTGAATTGCAGTGTTGCACAAAACCTGCACTTGTCATGGACACACCTTTGAAATAGGTAGGGTTTTGTTGTTATTGCCTTCAAGCAATTTATCAAATTTAGGATAGTCGACTGCTGCTTTCTATGGTAAAGCAAGCCTCAGGAATGTATTTCAGAGTGATATATGGTGCATTTTCAGAATTCTAGGAATATTATAATGTAAGAGATCAGAAAATATTACACAATGTCTAAGAGGCTGAAGAGTAATGGGAAAGATTACTTCATTTTATCACAAAAAAATCCCCATACTATATGTCTGCTATAAGATAACTGTAATTACTTAGCTGTAGAACATTTTTGGAATGTACTTACAAAAGTCAAGGATTCATATAAAACCCTTAATCAAACCAATGTCTTGCTGTCACAATTCATGTAAAACTTAAAATTATATAAAAAAAGCAAAAGAAGTGTTTCAAATGCTGTAAAAATGACTAGTGTATGGTAACCTAGATACAATGGAAGATTTACAGCCTTATCCCCATCTTTTCCTCTCATGTTTCTTTATAAATTTCTGATAATTCCTTATGTTTTGAATTAACCTCCTGAAACTGAATTAATTTTATTTGCAGTCTTTGATTTTTTTTCATGTCCTTCTTTTACCTCCTTCTATTACTTGTATATTCGTAGAGTATTTTCTTTTCTGGTGGTATTGCATTTTGTGAACCTACATTTTTAGACACCATTTCTTATTTTGTGCTAGAGCATTTACTATTGTTTAAATACCATTATTGTCACTTGAACAATGCTTCTTCAAGGAGTTAGATGAAGCCAGTATGTTCTTAATACTCGTGTTGGTCTGGTGATGTCCTCTGAAACTGAATAGGGAAAGTGCCATTGGTTTCATAGTGACAATAAAATTAGAATATTGGCTTTCAGAAATAACTGAGACTGCTCATACTAAGCTAATTCTATTATAACAAAGAAAAATGTTCTTGATATTTCACCTGTGAAATATTTTAATGTTAGTGACAAATCCCTTATCAGTCACTGTCAAATTACAAACTCATACTCAAACTTAGTAAGATGTTGAAACATTTATCTGTTATTCAGCAAATAAATTCTGCTTTTATATATCACTGTTTTTTCTATTGTTCTATCATGCCCTGTAAGTTCTTTTTTATTTCCTCATGCAATCTTTAATTCTATATAATCCATACTAAAACCACAGTAATTGTGCTCCAGGCATTTTAATAATAATTTTAATAATAAAACATGTTTCAAATGTTTCCTTAAAAACTTGTGTTTTAATTTGAATTAACGGCTTTTTTCAACTGTGAATTTTCACAATTATTCCAGGATTTTGTTTGCCTGAATTTGATCAAACAGTGGCATCCAGTGGGAAAAGTAGATGTGTATTCCCAAGACATGTAGTTATTGATACAAGTATCAGCTATGCTTATCTTAGGAAGGGAAGAATATTAATAACCTATGAGAAATCAAAAATATTCTTTTAATTTATGAGTATGGCAGGGTTATTAAGCTGATTTAATCTTTGCAGCAGTAAGCACGTGACTTTAATCAGCCTTTGATTCCCTTAGTTTTTGCTGGACTCTTTTCATTTCATGAAAGCACAATTTGAACCATTATCAGTTTCTGACGATTGCTTCTGCTACTGTTATCTTCCCTGAACAAAAGGTACAGTATTGAGTACAACCTACTAATGCATTGATGAGAAATACAGATGATTAATGCCCTTAAAATCAATTTTTTTCTGGCTTTAATATACATGCAAGCATCATACCTCACTTGAGCAATGTTCGTGTTAGAAATTATTGAGTTAACAGTTCAATCTAAAATAAAAATAAAATCTTGAGAAATTCTATGACAGAAGCAAGAAAATGAAAGCATGAAATGTCTGGGAAACATTAATCTCTCCAAGTTTAGGTCCTTCAAATTCACTTTATATATGTAGACTTCCCTCACACCACCCTCCATCTCCTCCCCACATTTCCACTTGTTGGAAGCTCTCGGCTAGTAAATATTGATCTAATCAGCTTATGGCACTTTATATGTATTAGGTAAGAAAAAAAGATATTTAAAAGAAATTATGCAACTGATTTTCATTGTTGGATACACTGAGTTTTGCCAGTTTCCAATTGAAATCTGGTCAGCACCGGTGTCCTGCACAAATTTCATATGGTACAAGTAATTGTATTTACATTAACTAAGTTTATTAGCTTTGGATTCCACTGTAGGTAGTCAGTTTCTGTTTGAGGTCAAGTTGGTAAATGCTTGTTCAGTGTAGTATATTGTTTTTCCATTTGCCTAGATGAAGGTTTGTGTGGCAGTACAATAAGAGAAACCATTACCACCATAGTTTGGACGGTAACAGGATTTTTAACCAGAGAGGAACCCAATTTTCGGCCAAGACGAGACAGACAGTAATGGCAGATGTGGATTGGGAGGCATATTTTTGTGAATAATTGCAGTCTTTGTCAACTGGTGCAGATGTCAGTGGTACCTAATTCTTATCACCCAGGAAACTTCCACTCAGAAGACAGAGACTAGAGAAAGTAGGAGATTCTATCACAGAATGAATTCACAGGCACTCACAGACACACATGAGTTACTGAAGGGAAAATCATGTGAGGGTTTAATTTTAAATGGAGAATCTTAAGATTCTGATTTCTTGATCATATTGTGGTTAGTAAGAGAGAAGGAGTGTTTAGTAAGGTAGGTAAAGTCATCTTAAAATTACAGTCAAGAAATACAGACACTGTGAAAAAGAGAGACCTGCCCAGGGTCAGAAACTAAAATATGAGAAACAAATGATAAACAAAACTGACTTGTCCTGCCCTGATCTGATCTTTTAATCACTATTTGGTTAAAAAGTTAAAGATCATATAGAGATTATTTACTCTTTCAGATGTAAAGGTTTAGGTGGGTTTTTGTGTGGGTTTTTTATTACCTGTTTTCCAAAGATTGCAAGGACCTTCAGTCTCAGGAAATAAAAAAAAAATAATTAAAAAGCCAACCCCCCCAAAACAAAACAAAAAACCCCAAACCCAAACTGTAGAAATTGAGCAAACCTGAAAGCATCTCATAGTCACAGAGTCTTGCCATTGCTGGCAAAATTCCTAAAGTTTAGCAATAATTTTGCAAAACTCCAATATTGTGGTTTGTCAAACTTCTTTTGTCTAGGTCAGTTTTGACAGGGTTGGTTTTGAATCTATTTTTTTAAATTCATTTAGTTGTAGCTGCATTTTTTCTAAACACAAGGTTTCCGCATCTACTTTGTTTTACATTTGTTTATCTTTGTATGATACAACAATAGACTTTTTTTTTGTCTATGGTACTGGGAGTTTATTGATGTTTTTAAGTGTTAGATGGATGATAGATGAAGGAGATTTAAAAGAAAAAAAACAACCAACCAACAAAACAAAAACCCCCTAAAATAAAATAAAATTTTCAGCTAAACATATCTTAATATGTCTAATATCAGGTAAAATTACTCTTTTTGATAGGGAATATTAGGAAACCAAACTTTTTAAGGAACTCCTAGGTTACTAAAATGCTCTCTGTGCAACCAAAGTCAAGCATTAGGGAAGCATAATGTAATCTGAAAATGACTGATAAAATACATCTTCCAAAAGAGAAATTATTTTAGGATTCTTTATTAACAAGCCATCACACTTTAGGTATGCTGACATAACCTATATAGGATTTTGAAGAAGCTAAAAGCACTATGAGCTAATATTAAGAAAGAATGGGACATTTGAAGTTTAGCCTCCCTGTTGTAATGCTTCTTTCTTCACAGTCAGAGATGGTTCCCCTGTATATTATGATGCTCTTAATATTTTATAATACTGTAAATCTTGTTTCTCTGAATGAAATGAAGTTAGAAAGAAAGTGGATTTGCATAACAGAAAATGATCAGTTGTTGACACCAGTTTTGGTCCACTTTAATTTTGATGCTGAAAATACAAAACTACAGACAGTTTCATTTTCATCTAACCATCTTAGTTGTGCTTAGGAGGATGAGAAATAGAAGTTATGTTTCTGTTTAGTCATTGAAAAAAGGGGAAAAAAAAGCAAGAAAAAGCAGTCTGTCTTTAGATCTGACCAGTGTGATGGTCTGTAACTAGTCATGCTGTTTCTGAGAGGAGACAGATTTCAGAGACAAAGAGAAGGAGCTGTCTGGTGCTTTTGGGGGAATGCTGAAATTCTAGTGTCCTGCTCATCATGCTTTCTCAAAGGCCACAGGAGCAACATCCTGCACTCCCAGGTACTGCCCTATCTCTTTGGGCCAATACTGACCTCCCACCACATTTTCACTATTCTGTTTCTCTTTGTCTCCCCAGCTGCAGAGGCCTTGATATTCCTGAACTCCTGTGCTTATGTGACTATTTCACTTTCATTCTCAGTGAGTGGTCAAGACAGCTGTTCTGTAACAAAATTCAAATTAACATGGGGATGGAGGGAGGGTAAGAGATGGAAAAGATGGGGCAGACAGGAAGAAAAAGTGAATGAAAGAAATTATGAGTTTTCACTAGATGTTTGTGCTTTTTGTTCTGTCTCTTCATTTTAATTTTGCAGTGGAAACACTGCAATCTGTATTTCCTCTTTGAAAGTTTACATCAATTCTGTACTTTGGGGGGAAGTTTCCTCTAATTAATTGTCTACAGTTTCTGCATGATTTATTTCTCTTATTCATCATAACCTAATTGCTTTCCACCAAGAGCTAGTTGACAGAACTGTCAATTTCTTTATGTCCTTCTGTTAGCCTGTCTCACTGATTCTTCATCTGCCTTCTTCAGATACACTCAGCTCCATTTTTGATGGGCTGGCAAGATCTGTCACATTGCCAGCATATTTTTCATTCTTCAGATCTACCCTTTCCAGCTCTGTGACTGAACAGGGTTTATAGATGTTTAGCTGACTGTCCAGGATCAGCAAAAACAGCTGATAGAGACAAGACATGAATTTACAGTGTGTTCTCCCTTAGCATACTCAGCATTTTCTCTTTGAAACAGTAGCCAGTGGTAAACTGGGCTTTATACAAGTGTTATACAACAATTACCCTCTCAAGGCTTGTTGAGACAACTACTATGTCTTCCTGTAAGGCAACTTGTTCACCTGACTTCTTTTAGAGAGGAATTTCAAAAACCTTTGTGGGTAAGGAATAGTTCTCATACTAGAAAGAAGAAAAAACAGTTCTAACCTTATTCCCATAATTCAGATATATGGAAATAAGGGTCCTTGGGATTATAAAATTTTAGGTTTAATGGTAAATTTTTTAAGGACTTTTCCCTTCCCTTCCCTTCCCTTCCCTTCCCTTCCCTTCCCGCGCCTTCCTTTCCCTTCCCTATAATTACATTTAGATACTATCACCTTCTCACTGTGTATTGCAAGCAGTAGACTGGAGCTGGGTTTAGAGAACATGTTTAAGCAACATTCTAAATGACTGCACTGTGTAAGTTTTTGGACAGGGCTCACACATGCAAAACAGCAAGCTTCCAAAACCTGAACACATTTGTGAACTGAGCCAGCAAACAAGTTTTGAAACAATGTAATTAAGCATGCCTGATGGAGAAGAATAACCCACATAGATTTATTCTGTGCTTCCTCACAAACATGCTTGATTAATTTTTCTTTACTTCTGTTCCCCTTAGTTGTGTGCTCCCATAAACTCCAGTTCTCGATCATTTTTACATCTTGTGCTTGTACTGCTGCTTGCATTTTAAGGTAGTCTTGTGTTATTTATTATTCAGATGTAACAGATCAGACTCTAGTCATTTTTATGTACTATGCAATATATCTCCTTAGACTTGAGAGCAATAATATAAAACATGCAAATAGATGAAAGTTAAAACCAAAAATATGCAAAAGTTATTTATTTCTTTCTTGAAGTAGATCTAGGAAGAAATAAAGAGAAAATGACAGTGTTGTTAATAAATTTTACTATGAAAAATATTTGGCAGATACCATCTGATGAGCTTCTTTTTTTCTGTAATTATTTGGAAATCTAAGAGCTCTTATCTTATCTATGTGCCTCAGAGATGCTTGAGACTGGGGCAAAGCATCCTGTGGGCATTGAGTCACTCAAAGTTTCAGATATGCAATTCCCACAAAGCACTTACGCTAAACAGGCCAGTCAGGAGGACCCAGAAAAGAGAACTTTATCTCAAATTGTCTCCTGTATCTAAGTACTAAATTTGGGCTTCCAACTAGGTACTTTGGAAAACCAGGTGCTTAAAATCTCCTCTGGGAGCTTTGCAATTGCATCTTAAAATAAAAGATATATTTTTATACATGTACTTGTTAGATATTTCTTCTCTAAAAAACCTCGTGTTTGGCCTTTTTCAGCTAATAACAATGGTCAGTCAAAAGTGTTTTTTCAGATAGCTTAGCCATGTATTATCACAGTAAATATACCTTAGGGATTCAAAACAGGCTTTTGGTATTTTTGTAAATACAATTGGGTAAGAAAAATGTCCCTTCAAATTTTAAATTGAAAGTGCAGATACGCAGCAGATGTTACTGACATTTCTTTAGAAGCAAAGAGCTTCATTCAGGAAGCATCACAGTTTATTTGATTGATGTGTCTTAATATAATTGTGTTCCAAATTTTCATGGGAGTATTTTTTTCTTTTTTCTCCGTGAGAATGAACTTTAGTAAAAAAGAAATAGAAAGAGAAGCAGGGGTAAGAATACAATTATTCACCAAGTGGCTGATTGATTTTACAGATTTCAGAAATGCAAATTTCAAGGATTTTCCAAAGTTTTCAAATTTCCCTTCTAAGCATATATAGCAGATCTCAGTTTATATTTGGAATTAGGTCTCATTTCTATTTATTATTTCAAGGCAAAAAATCAAAAGGAAATGGAAGTAAATCACATATCTACCACTGCCTGTGGACAGGTCAGGATTGAATGTTATATTTAAAGCATAAGAAATGATGGAGTTAAGACTAAAACACAGAGTCCTTCTGGAAAGAAGTCTCCAGTTAGGCATTGTTCATTTAGAGAAATATTTAGCTACCCACATATGAAAACATTAGTAAATTATTGAGACTGAAAATGTGAAAACATAACATGAGTCACACAAAAAATGTTAAAGAAATTGATCTCTACTTATTTCCAAGTTTCTCATGTTTATCATAATATATTTTTGTTATGAGTTATTTCTGATCATGTGATTGTGAATGAAGTTAATAATATTTAGCAGACCCTAGTTACTAAAAATTGTCTTTTGTTATTAATTTCTTTTTAAATTATAGTCTTATACTGTAAAACAAAGCAAAATGCATTATCTAAATAGCAGAATAGGTCTTTCTTAGTTAGCTTCAGTACTTGTTTTTCATTTATGCAAATAATAATTAGCTTTTACAGTTTTTATAATGATCTGTTTATTTCCAATAAAACCAGAGACCATAATGTGTGGTTAATTGTAAATTTTACACAATTGAAAAAATATTTTTGCACTTTATACACACAAAATTTTCAAAATAAGATAATAACACTATTTATTTTAGTTTATGATAGTACAAATATGTGTGCCATTCTAAGCATATATGACACAGTAATAAATCTCTCTGTAAACATTGACAGAACCTGTCAGTTCTAGACCACAATTTAAGCTGAAGGTTTTCAAGTAAGATTCAATTACACTTTCTTTCATCTTTGTTGCTCTGACAGACTTGCTTCATTAGGAAAAAGTGTGTGCCCCATTGCAAAAAATCTTCATACTAATATGGATTTTACTACTCCTGAACAAGTGGGGAATAGGAAAATGAGATCGTGTGTTGTTGGCTACAGTAATATGCATGTCTCTTGAGTATTGCTTTAAATTGATTTATTTTTAGTATACAGGGTCCTTGTTCTGAAAAGAAGTATCTTTTCATCTGTTTATCTTTCACTCTTAGATTATATTGGAAACTCTCTTGGTATAATATGGCTTGTGAGTTCCACTGATTCCAGGAAATTAGGAACAATTATGACTAAACACTTTTGAGCATTTTATATTACTTTTTCCTTTGTTCTGAGTACTTTTGTTTAAATGCAAGTCTCTTCAAGGGAATTAACTATGTTTATATAAGATCAAAAAACAAGATCAGAGTTAAGATCCAGCGTAAGAAGTATAGTGCTCTGATGTACTGGATTTGTGTGGCCAGGTTTGGGTAGCTGGAGCATTACAGGAGGGGCTTCTGTGAGAAGCTGCAGGAAAGTTTCTCCATGTCCAGCAGAGGCAATGCCACCTCTGGCCAGGGCCATGCCAATCAGGAATCATAGTAATGGCTCTGGGACGCACTCACATGTGAGGAGTTTGTGAGAGCTGTCTCCTGTGGGAGGCAGCCCGTGCTGGAGCAGGGGAAGGGCTCTTCGCTCTGAGCAGCAGCAGGAACAGCACAGGATGAACTGACCAGAATCGCGCAGGTCCCCATTCCCTGTCTCCCTGCGCTGCTGGAGGGGAGGAGGTAGAGCCTGGGAAGGAGGCAGAGGTGGGGGGAAGGTGTTTTTTTAAAGATGTTTTATGCTTCTCATTATTCTGCTCTTTGTTAGTAATGAACTCGGTTACTATCCCCAGGTTCAGTCTGTTTTGTCTGTGGTGGTATTTGGTAAAGCGATCACTATTTGTCCATATCCCAGCTCCTGAACCTTTCACTATATTATCTTTCCCCAGTCCAGTTGCAGAGGAAAGTGATAGAGCAGCTTTGGTGGGTGTCTGATATCCAGCCAGGGTCAGCTCACTGCTTCTGGTAACCTTCAAATACTTCTGACTAGATCCAGTTTGGGAATCCACAGTTTAATATAGGAAAACTCAACAACTTTTTTTTCACTTTTCTTCTCATGGTAGAAATGACCTAAGCAGCATGCAAAAAGCTTTTATTAGCTTGGTTTTCTTTTGGGTTCAATTAGCAAAAATATATTACAATGTTTTCAATGCACTATAATTTTTTTCACTACTCTTGTTGCTTTTCACTGCACTTAGGATTCACAAAACCCTAAGAAGATTTCCGAAGCTTTCTCGCTATCTTTGAATCCCCATCCCAGAATTTTTTAATTTGTACCTGAGAAATGAGCTCACTGGAGACCCAAATCCCATAAAAGAAATAAATAAAGGAATATACTAAGATTGAGTTAAAACACTGAAGTAATTCCGATTATCCATATCTATTGTGCAATCCTGCCTTAGCTGCAGCAAACATATGAAGTGGCACATAGAAAAGATGCTTTTTCTGCCAGTAATCCTTGTTTGAGCATCAACACTACCTGAAGTTAATGATGCTGGGAGTCAGACTGCCTCCAATTCATGTGCAGTAGGCCTGCATTCAGGCATCTGTGCATGTGTATGAGATGCTTGGGCTCAAGGTGTCTTCATTCTTGGCACAGAGGTGTTCAAAAAGGGCATTGCTACAGCCAGTGTATCTCAGCAAGAGAGCCATTGGGTCACCTTAGATAGCAACCTATGGTTTTATTTGCCTAAGCACAGGGGGAGTACCACTTCACAAGTCTTTTGCCCAGAAAAGTGGAGGTAGATCTCCAATGGTTTCTTTACCACAAATGCATTATTGCCAATTCCCTATCAATTCTATCCCTATCCCTATTGTAGGTTTCGCTGTGTCCGTTGGACGGTCGGGACAAACGGAGATCTCTAAGTTTAGGTTTTAGAACATGAGGTTTATTGCAGAAGGCGTGGGGAAAGAAAGGCTCACTTGGAGCTGCACGGCGCAGCTCCAAGCAGGCCAGAGAAGTGAGGGAGAAGAGAAGGATAGAATGAAGAGAGCAGAGCAGAATAGTCAGAATGAGTGTTTACAATACAATAAATAATCTTCTGTGTTGAATATTCTGATTTCCATTGACCAATCTAGAATAAGCTACAAATCTTACAACATTTGCCTACAGCCTATAAGAATCATTGCATTAGCCTATGGCGTTACACTTTAAACTCTAAAAGTTGCCTTTTGGACCCTCTGATGGGTTTGAAGGGTCTTCTCTGACCCTTGGACCTGCTTGCAAGCTGAAGGCATTGTTCAATCAAATGGGGATTACCTCCAGCCGGCTATTGTTTTCCGGTTGTTCAGTAACTGAGGTTGGGTAACTCAAAGCTTGTCTTCATTTCAATCTCACCTACAGTTTTTGCTAGGTAATCATATTTATACGTTTTCCCTTTCCAGCTTCCCCAACACCTATCAATTCTATCCCTATCAGAAACCACTAAATGCCCCTGTGTGAGTAGCCACATCATATTTTGACATTATTTTAGGTGCCTCCTTCTAGGTTGAATTGTATTGCTTCTTTCACAACTACATCAGAACATTTACAAAAAATATGTGCTCAACATGTAATAGCTAAAGCAAGACTAAGCTGTGAGATATATTATATGCAACATGAAGTCAACAGCAGCCTTTTAGTAGATCAGCATTATTCCTCATGGTCCTGACACATATGCACTTATTGATAATCTGTGTTTTAAGTGTTTAAATATAGTTACCTTATGTTGGCAAAAGGGAGAAGAAGTGGTTTAGGTTATGAATTATAAGCTGGACCTTTTTCTACTCCTACTGAAGTGTAGTTAAGAAATAATTAATGGTGATGTGAAAATATTCTAACAATGCTTTACTTAAAAGATTCTCTAGTATTTGACATATCTAGACTATGAGACTAGAATTTAAGTCTAGATATATTAAAACCACAGTGTTTGTTGCCCTCGGGCACTGCATAGAAATAGACATGATTTATTTCACTCTCTTATTTAACCATTTGGTATTTTGAAGTATGGAGCAAACATGATTTTATCATGGTTTTTCCCCACTAGATTTTTCTGAAGTAAGTTTGACCACTTACTCAGGTCACACATAATAAAATGGATGACCCAGTGAAATAAAAAGATAAAAAGGTACATAAAATTTGGAGACAAATCCAAATGTTTGTCTGACCTTTAATATAATGCCATAAATTAAAATATCTTTATATCAGTGTAAAAAGACACTAAGAGAAATATTTCATCATATTTGTAGTTGCTTTGTTTATTATGTTAGGTCATATGTCACTGAACTTGCAATGACAAAACACTGAATATAGAAATTTAAAGTAGTAAATATCTATAAAAAACACCCATTATGCATTTATTTGCAGCTAGAAGGAAAACAATCAAAACAATTCAAAAAATGGTATTCACAGCTGAAATTAAATGGTGAACTGGCAAGGTGCTTGTCAGGGTTTGGGATACTTTTTTTTAGAATTTTTCCCCATTCTTGTTGATAATGGGTGGGTAATTAGTTGCTGGGAGTCATAATGGGTGGGTGATTAGTTGCTAGGAAGTGATAATGAGTGGTGATTAAGAAAAACAAAGAGTTGGGTCTGANTCGTGATTTCAAAATTTTACCAATTCGGAGGGAAGGGGGTTGTATTTTCCTATTCTGAAAGGGGGCTTCTGCCTTCTTTAGCAAATACCTGTCTTTGAAACCAAGACAGTGCTACTGGGTAAGTGTCACAGTTATTCATGGTCTTGCAAGTGGGTGAGAGTTTGTCTGCATTTTAATTAGTAGATACTGTCAATTTCTAACTTACAAAATATAGAGCATTTCTGCTGATACATCATAATGCTTTTATAAATATAACAAGTGGACATTCTTATTTCTCACTTTCTAACAGACAGACTGAATATTTATTTTCCTTCTAGACACAAGTTTTCAATTACAGTATTGATGAGGATCACTTTCAGTATCACACTCAATGAGTGGATCTCAGGGAGTTCAAATTTTGTAGTTTTGAATAAATTTGCCAATATAATTAAAATATTTACCAAACAATTGTTAAGGAAACTTCTCTGTCAGACCATTCACAAGACTCTGGCAGTTGGAAGGAGATGAAGGCCTGACCCAATATGTTATGAATATGCAGAAGGGTTTGAAGGGTGGAGAAAGTATGCACAACATACCAGCCAAGCCCACCTGAAATACAAATATATGACCCACAGTCTGGGGTGATGTGTTGGTCAAGATATGCAGCTGGAGAAGCAGACGGAGATGCAGATTGAGCTCTGAGAGGGAGCCTGAGACAAGATGCTGTTAACTGACCAACCTTTGGGATAACAAAGGGTACAGGACTGGTGGTGCCAGTCAGGACAGTGGGGGACACAGCAGGAACTGAAGGCTTGGAGGAAGAGCAAGACTCGAGGACTGACTGTGAGGGTGTAAAAGCCCAGGGGTTCCTTTGTTGGAGGTCCCTCCTCAGAAGCACCAGCTCAAGCTGTTTCTGCATCACTGCACTGTGAATAAATGGCTGTATGGAACGAGACACCTGAGACTGCAATGGGAAACCTGGGATGGGAGCAGTGAGGAAACCTGGTGTGTCTGGGTGTGACTGGGGTGTGCAGGGAGCCAAGCGGGGCTCCCCTCAGGTCCCTGGAGCTGCTGCTGTGAAGGGGCTCCGGTCCCAGCAGTGAAAGTCTCTGGACCTAGGAGTGGGACTGCCAGAGAGGCTCCAGAACGGTCGGACTGGGAGGTTTCCTTGAAACAGTTTCACAGTAGGACAGTTTAAACAGTCATGTTCAATTTCATAAGCACTAAAATGAAGAGAATCATAATTTTCACATTAGTTCTTCTTATGAAATCATAACTGACTAAAAGATTTTATGTTATTTTTAAACTGATCTTTAATTCTGATGGTTTAGGTTTTTTTATTTCTGTAAGTTCCTTAAATAAGACATGTTTCTATAAATACTTACAAAAATTCTAATTAAAAATTTATATTTGATTCCATTTTTCAGATTCAGGATAAGTCATAGTGTAAAATTTTTCATATGCTGGATTTCAGTAATCATTATTGATGGTTGCTGCTTTTATATGAGTGGATCCTTTTGAGTGTGCACAGGTCTTTCATTGTGCATAAGGAGACTCCAAAATTTTTTTTTCTTTTTCTAGTTCTCTTCTAGAAACTAAAATTGGTTTAATTTGATTTAGTTTGTCTCATGTCTGGAGAATTTTCTATAATATATGAAGAAAATTTGAGGCAACAGTGTTTGTTTAGCCTGAAGAAGAGTAGGCTCACATAAGCCCACATTGTAGCCTAAATGCTAAGAAGGGCTTGTAAGAAAAATGGAGAAATATGTTTTTTCCAGGCCAGTAGTGACAGGACAAAGGGCAACAGTTTTAAAGTGAAAAATTTAGGTTTAGTTTTCCTTCAGATAAGGAAGAAATCCTTGTCAGAGTGATGAGGCCCTGGAACTGGTTACCCAGGGAGGTTGTAGATGCACCATCATCAGAAGTGTTTAGGGTCAGGTAGAGTGGGGCTTTGAGCAAACTGATCTAACAAAGTCCATGGCTGTGTTGATCTATTTCAGCCTCTGGGGGTGTAGCAGAGGGGTGTGGTGGTGGTGGTGGTCTTTGTGAGGTAAGTGGGTGAAATCGATCTTTAAAGAGAGCTTCCAACCCAAACCATTCCACAGTTCTGTGATTCTGTCTGATAAGAATTTTGTCTGATGAAACAGTCCATATAGGGCAATCTCTGAATAGTTCCATTTTTCTGGAGGAAATATAATGGGATTTAAAGGTGATTACTATAGATTTACACGTCAAACTTTCTCTCTGACAGAGAAGATGCTTAGATCCTACCCTAACTCACAAAAAATAAGACTATGATTCCCACATCTACAAAAAAAGTTGCATTCTGGGTCTACGATCTGGTTGAGAATTAGGTTATTACCTAATCTCTACATGAGACTAGTCTTCTAAGTTTCAGGGTTTTGTAAGAATCACATTATTTATTAGTACATTTACTTCAGTTATGGATTCTGAGAATACTTTTAAAAATCTAAGTAAAGTGAAACTGTATTAAAACATTTTACTAATTCATTTTTCACAATTTTGACCCATAATAGACAAATTGATCAATACTTTGAGCAATTTCACCTCATTAAAATGTACTTTAATATTTTTGGGATGTGGAACTTATTCTGTAGTCTAGATGAAAATATGATGAAAGGAGTATTTTCTTTCCCTAATATTACAGCAGACCTAATATTACAGCAGGTTTTATCATGGTGTAGCCTAAAAGAATTTAAATATGTGTTCATCTGGTATTGGGAATGTATCATATGATGGTGTTATTTGTCTATACGGGATAAAAATAATTCCTTCTCTACACAATTTATTTATTTATTTATAGTTGGAAGTAATTTCACCAAAATAACATTAAATAAAAGGTAAAAAACCTTTTTTAGATCCTGTGTATTCAATTTTCCTTTTTTAAATGAGAATGTGACCCCTTGCACTCTCCTTCACTGTGGGATAATTACTATCTGCTGTTAGTAACACTTCCAGGAATAAATGATCTAGTCAGGATTAGAATTAACAAGCATGGCTGATCAAGCCCCTGTGAACATGCCTTCCTTAGAGTCAGCTTTAGCTGATGCTGTTCTCAGTCTCAATTAGGCACTACCTTAGAACATTTACTTACTGAATATTTACTTGCTGATCAGCAATTGCTGTAGCAGTTTCACAGGCTGTGGAAAAAACACTCAGCTAGAATAGGGAAGTGTACCTGTCACATTCGGTGGAGGCCTTTGTGATATATATAATGGTAACTTAATAAATTGATGACATTGTACTGAACTGGAATAACACAATTTAGCAATCTTTTCAAAGGAAAAGTAACATGATTTGTTATCTTCATATTTTGATTTTTAAATGTAACAAATTGAAAATGAATGCAAATCATTATTTCTGTTGCATTCAATGACATTTACTGTAAGTATAATCTAGCACCTTAATAGCTCAGTTTTATAAATGCCCTCTTAAAATTGTTCTTCCATATGATACATTAATTTCAGATGGCTCAATTAGTGAATATTTACTGTTTTGATGAGAGTGACAGAATAATACACTATTAAAAACTTGTTTGGGGAAAAAGAAAAAAAAAAGGAAATATTTATTTATGACTTTACATTTTGTATCTTTACACCATGATTTTAATTTATTCATCATAGTACTAAAAACCAAGCAGAGCATGAAGCTTAAGGACCAGAGCAGCAGAATCACAAAATCATGCCAAAGTAGCTGACAAAGCTGCCTCAGTGGTTTTCAAATCATTCTGACTATTCACAAATAATCTAGTGATGAAAACAGCTTGTTAGTAATTTGAAGGATTACAAGTGAAAGTAGATCTGAAATAGAAACTGTTTGATTTTACAAACACACAGGTTTTTTGCGGGAGCACGGGACCCTCGTACAACGAATCAATGTGATTTGGCAAGAGGCCATTTATTGTTTACATTACTCCATTCTTATGCATTTCTACAACTGTAGTTCACGCGATCACGCACAACCTGATTGGGTCTCCCGCATTGTCCACGCGCCTTGCATGCACCCTTCAGGACACCTGATTGGTCTCAGTTCAGGATGGTGCAGTCCCTCTTCACCTGTTTTTGTTATTCTCTCTTCTACTGTATTCGTTCCCAATTTAGAACTGCTTGCATTCCTCAGGCCCTGATAAAGGTGCTGAAGATAACTTGGCTGGGGCACCCTGACAGAGTTCTCATGCCTTACAACAGTTTTTGGTCTGATGTTATGATTTTATGAATCTTAAAGTACTATTAGTAGTTGCTATTGTATTAGAAGTCTTCATTTATTTCTTTCAATGATTCAGAAACAATTTTTTTTTAACAAGAAATAGTGCTAGAAAATTTCAGATCATTCAGATATTATTAAATTTATTAAAATTATTAAATTAATTAATTAAATAAAATAATTAAAATTAAATCCCATGTGGTTTTATCAAAATTAAACAGTATAATACCAGTCTCAAAAAGAAATAGGAATAAATATGAGGAGAAAGGTATTATAAAAATCTCAGACAGCTGCCAGAAAGATATTCAAAAGAAGGAAAAATAAACTTCTTGGTATTATAAGTAGGTTTCAAATTCTTCAGTCTGTAAAACAGAAGAAATCTCTAGAAGACATGACAGAGGGCTTTTATAATCAGTCTGGAGATAGTTAATATGGACCACTTTTTTTGCCTCTTCCAATGGAAGAACCATGGGATACCAGAGGAAACTAACAGGTAACACAAAAGGTGACCATATCTTGAACTCATCCCTGCCTTGAGCAGGTGGTTGAACTAAACTTTCAATTTTTCTAGGATTCTATGAGATACTCAAAAATGTAAGCTATAGAAGACCTTCTCTCAGGATGCTGATAATATTGAAAGCATATTTGGGTTTAAGGAAAGGCAGGACAGGTCTAGTAAATAAATCAGTTGAATTTTCCTAAATTGTTGGACTGCACTTTGATTTAGGAAGTTGCAAATTACTGGACAGTACTCAGAAAAAACATGGGTTTGGATGTTGTTTTCTAGCCCAGGCATTACTTATGCATACTATTGGGAAAATAAATGTTCAGATTATACAGACCTTTGATTTCAGCGGCTGAAAAAGCTGTAGTGTGTTTGTTCATGTGTTATTGCATGCTGTCTTATTTGGGACTATCATTATGAGTACTATTGCTATTAAAGGTCCTAAATTTGTAAGAATGTCTACATAGTCTGAATGGTTACTCTTTAAAAGTCTCATTTCTCACAAGTTCTTCATCTTTTACTTTTCCTTATTATTTCTTCTCCTTTTTCTTTTAATGTCAGCAGGTATTATTGTGAGGAATCACAGCAATCTCTATACACTTTTTTCTTCTCTTTAGCATTGAGAACATTTCTTCAGCATTCATTAAGATTCCTTTCACTGGAGTGGCCTAAAATGCAAGGCATCCTATCTAAATTAGTTCCATACCTTCTCTCCACAGACAATAGAGAGAGGCAGATAGCTTCTCTGTATCAGGTGAAGGAAAAAATATTTTTTTTTCTTTACTGTGCAAAGTTTTCTGGTAATTTCTTTCTGTCACCTGTTTGGTTTTCCTGTGACAAAACTAATGCAGTTTTCCTCCTTGGTTGCTATTATTACAGTCCTTTCATCAAGATGGCAACTTGAATTGATGATTAAACATGTCTCTTCCTTGAATCTTTTTACTGACCTCCAATTGCCTGCTATATAGGGTCTGATAATCCATTTTCCAGAGGGATTGTATATTTCAGAGTAAAATTAGACTACGAATAGAGATGGTGCTGTGCTGCCATGGCTGCTGTGCTGCTTTTTACCTAATGGAAGACTTTATTATGGGTTATTGTACATGAGCCATGTGCTTCTGGTTCCCACCTGTGCTGCTTGTGTTGCTGTGTGCTGGTAGTGGTCTCTGCTGCAGTGCAAATTTCCCTCTTGCACTGCAAGAGGGGAACAGCTGAGGAAGTTGCCACTGAAGTGGGTCTTAGTGAAGCTCTGAAGAGGCTGGAGGTCATAGCTCCCCGTGCACTAGAACCTTAGTTAAAGACTTAGCCTGCTCTCAAGTAGCCCCTGAAATCATCAGGTCAGTGCAATAAAAACCATTTGAAAAGTTAACAATCTCTTAGGTATGCATAAGGCTTTGCATTTATTATGGGAAAGAACTCTGATAATGAGACAGAAAATTATTTGAAACTGACATGTAATGAAGTGGATTGAATATATTTTTATCAGTATATCTTATGGCAAATTAATTAAGTAATAATATAGCAATAGAGAACTGTCTGTTACATATTAAGAGTTGGCTTAAAATAATTAGCACATTATAGGAACTACTTAAATTCCCACTAATGATTACGACAAAACTGCCATTAACTTACCAAGAACAAAAAATTGTCCAGGAGCAGTAAAAGTAGGAGCAGAACAATATTTTTAAAGTAAAAATGAAATAACTTAGAAATTAATATGCATGTAGGGAAAACCAACAGAACGACTAAACTCCTGCATAGCTATGAGTGTTCCATTTCAAGCTAAACTGAAGGCTAAGTTGATGATAATAAACCTTTCACACCTGCTTCACTAATTGGAACATGACAAGCAGCCAGACTCCACACTAGGTTACAGAACTGTCATGTTGGCTTCAAGATGGAATGGAAAGGCATCTGAAATCTCAAGTTTGCCATGGTTTTTAGAATCATCCATTGCCAGCCTGCGAAAAGAAGAAAAATAAATAGGGAATAAAAGTGACCAAGCCGGCACTGGTATAGCATATTTTTCAGGCAATCAGCCTCACTGAAGTGCCGTCTTTTGGCAGATTAGCCAGATGGAACAATGATATTCTGCTTGCGTGTCTTGGAAAGGGAAGATAACTGCCCCCAAAGTGTGCAATTTTGAATGTTGATGTTTGCACCTTGCAGTGTATAACTAGGTAGCAGTTGTCAAGAGATGTCAAATTAATTTTTGTTTCTTTTGTGGTTTTTGGGGGTTTTTTTTGTTTAATTGTTCATTGTTTGTGGTATGTAACTATGTAAACTGGATGGTAGTTGTGGACATAAATGCATACAAATAAGACCAGTTTGAAAATAAATTTTCTTTTGCTTTTATTCAACAGTACTTCTCTATATGTTAAAATTATGTTGTTTTTAAGAAAGTTTTATTCGTATAAATTGCGGGATTGTTCCCTCATAGTTTACTGTGCATCATGCTACGTTCTGTAAAGAGATTGCTCTGGGACAAGGGTGGTGGCTCACTGGGAGACAGAGGTTGTGTGCACTGGGTGCAGTTTTATAGAATGGGGTTGGTAGGAGGGGACTCACTCATATTGGCATGTTTCATCAGGGCCTAATGTGGCAGTGGGCTAGGGG
>VYZT01021133.1:0-61438 GCA_013400735.1 Pomatostomus ruficeps
CCCTCCACACCAATGCCCCAGGTCTGGCATCCAGGGAAGCTGAATGCTGACAATCCAGGGCCAGGCCCCTGGCTTGGCATCTGTGCCACCCACAATGCGTGTCATGCCGTAGTCATGAGGGACATAGTCAGACACCATGGGTCGGAGGCCGCAAGTCCATCTGCAAGCAGAAAGTCATTTCCATGCTGCTCCATGGCCTGCTGTGGCTCAGGCTGCAGCTCAGCCCTCTGCCCTCCCCACAAGGACTTGCACACACAGCAGGCCAGGGTAGCCCATGGGGTGTGCGTCTGTCTGTACCAGCACCTGGCTGCTGGCAAGAAACTGAGGCTTCCCCATGGCAGGTAATGGGAGACAGCTGGGCCCCCTCCAGGGAAGGCCTGGAGTGTTACCATGGCTTCCTCCCAGGGCCTGGGGCTGCTTACCCACAGGTGTTCTGCATGCTGTGGGCCAGCCCGGCCACAGCCAGCAGAACGAGGAGGCCGAGCCAATTCATGGCTGCCAGAGGCTCGTGTCAGTTGCAGGCACTGAGAGATCCGTGCAGCAGCACAGCCACAGCCGCAGTGCCCACAGTATCTGCTCTGCCCTCGGCCTCGGGGCTGATGTCACAGAGGGACAACTCCTGTGTTTTGGGCACTGAGGCCTGGTGCATAGGGGCCCATGGACAGAGGAATAACATCAAATCAAGGAATCACAGAATGGTTGGGGTTCAAAGGGACCTTGGAGATCATGTAGCTCTGACCCCCTGCCATGGGCAGGGAGGGATAAGTTGCAATAGACAAGGTTGCTCAGAAAATTTTCCTCAAGCACTTTGAACGACAGGACATCCACAGCTGTTCTGGGCAACCTACGCCAGTGCCTCAGCACTCCCACAGTCAAGAATCTCTTCCTAATATGTAATCCAAACCTACCCTCTCTCATTTTGAAGCCTTTCTCTCTTATCTTTTCTTGCACTGACCCTAAACAAATCATTACTTGCATTTCATAAAATGGAAACCTCTATGTAGCCTAATTATGTATTTTTGTAAACTGCATTAAGGCCTTTGATCCTCAGGACCTATGTCAATGCAAATTATTGTTCTTACTGGAAATGTATGGTTAATTTTGGATGTTAAATGTTTATCTGAATGTCTTTATGAACTTTGCTTAAAATTATGGCAGATGTTTTTCAAAGTAGTTTTGTTTTCTGTAGCCATCCATATATCTATAGTGAATATTTAAAAATTAGGGGCTGTTGAAGTTATAACAAACACACAAAGGTTTATTCTGTAGCCAAAGTGTTAATAGGAGTTTATATTTGCTCAAGGCTATCTTGAAATATCAGGTCATGTGCTGATTTATTCATTGCCTTATTTTATGCTTTCATTGGTATCTTGGTAGTTTGTGACTTCTTTATGTACAGCAAACCAGGCAGGGATATGACAGTCTTACATTGTTCACTATTCTCTAATGAAGAAAATGTTCATAACATGATGAAAGCTTCACTGAAGAATGACGAACCATGTTGTTAATTTAATTTCTTGCATACTTTTTATTAATTCAGCTGACATTACTAGTGACTGTGCATGTTACAATCCTGAAATGCCATTAAATAGTTTTCCTTGCAGGTTTTACAAGTTTAATTAGAGCATCTGCAAATTCACTAGCTAATTCTCTCAACTTTTCCTACACTGTGACCTTGCTTTTGAAGAGTATCCTTCCTATTGCTCCACATCATGTAATTCAAGACCTATTCTGAAAAAAAATTATTGAAAAACTCTTTACTGAATAACCATAGGATTATTCATCTGCCTAAATTCAAGTCTAATCTTGAATTGCCTGAGGAGCCACAGATTTGAAGTGTAAACATGAAATAGTTCTGTAGTCGCCAAGGGCAAAATTGTTATTGAGCCCTGATTACTTGTCCCGGGTACAGAGGAAAAGACAGGTGAAGTTTCTAGCATTGTTTAATTCAATACTACCCACCTCATTGTGGGGCTCTGGTTTCAGCAGGAAGTTCAGGATGCTAGAAGCAGAAAGCTCCTCATCTTTTTATCAGGCTCATGGAAGGGCTCGGGACTGTGTGGCTGCTCAGCACCCAGCTAAAGCCTCCAGGGCCACTGTTGAGTCCCACTGCTGCCACCTCAGGTATATTTATATAGAATGAATTATTTATTATGACATATGATGTAAGTTCTTAACCAGAATTATTTATATATATATATATTATTATAACAGTAAAAAAGTTAAAACTACTAGTAGTTTATAGTACAGGATAGTATAGTGCTCTATATCGAAGCAATTATATTAAAGCTAGCAAAAAGAAACTATGCCAGGCTCTCTCTTTTAAGGAAGTGTTTGTATTTGTTGCATGCTGAATACCCTCTTGTGGGTATTGCCTCTTTTGTGCCCTCTGTTATTGATACTGCGTTTATTACAAGTTTTTCAATAAAACTGTGATTCCTGCTTGTGGTCTCTCCTAGTGTTTTGTCCCGTGTTGGAAGGGGGCAGGGGAGGAGGTGCAGCTTTAGGGGGGTTAACTTTCCTGCTAGGTTTTAAACCAGTACATCACTACAACAAAACAGAACATCTGAAGACATTAAAAAGTTGTCAGGATAAGTTAAAGCCAGTTTCTTTGCAAATCTCACAAGAGATTTTCTGGAGTTTATAACCTGTTACAGTCTTTGTGTTTAGGACAATCCAATTGGAGCCCACTTCGGCATGAAACTTCTCTTAGTAAAAATTTGTTTAGTCTTAGAAGGTATTTAAAGGCCACATAGAAGACCTAGACCTCAAACCAAACTTGCAGCATAACTTGGACTTTCTCAGTTATTTCTGCTTTTAGCTACTTAAGACACACATTGCTGTCACATAAAAGAATCCTGTGTGAAAATAAAAACTGTATTCTTATATACATGCATACATATATATATACACGTGTGTGTATATATAAAGGTTAGTCAAGTAGGATCCATTAAAAAATTTGTCAATTCTTATGTACAGGGGAATTTGTGTTTCCTTGGGGCCCAGAAAACATCCCTTGATGTTCTTCCCATGCATTCTTTTTTTCTCCTTACCCAAAGAAGAGTTTTGGAGGCTGCAGGTCAGCTGTCAGCATTGTACTGAGGTCACTCCACAGAAAATCACCATAATCGTTGCTGTCACTCAGATGCCTCGGTGTCCAGAGGAGGAACAGAAATGAGTTGACACTAAATCTAAATAAAAGCTTTGTATTTACAGGCATGATTAAGACTGAAAGAAACCCTGTTCTCACGAACCATTAAAGATGTTTTCATCAAAGTAACATGGGCGCTTTGGGCCGTGCCGGTTCATCATTAGGCCTGGATGGTGAAATCCAGCTAAGGCAGTTGGGGTTGTTTAGCCTGGAAAAAAGAAAGTTAAGGGCTGACTTCATAGTGTTCTACAGCTACCTGAGAGGAGGTTGTGGGAAGGTGGGCGACGGCTTCTTTTCCCAGGCAGCTAGCGACAGGACAAGACGAAATGGCTTCAAGCTGCACCAGGGGAGACTTAAGGTGGTCACTGGGAAGAATTTCTTCACAGAAAGTGTGATTAAATATTGGAATGGGGGGCGCAGGGGGCTGGTGCACTCAGCGCTCCCGCCCTCAACACCTCCCCAGCAGGCCCCGGCCCGGCCCCGGCCCGGCCCCTCGCGGCGCGGGAGCGGCGCATGCGCCGTGCGCGGGGCCGCGCCGGGCCTGAGGGAAGCGGCCGAGCGTTTCCGGGTTGGGTGGCGGCGGCACCACCGGCACCGGGAGCATGTCCTGCGCCCTCGTCCCTTTCGGCCATTTCCAGGACCTGGAGTTGGCCCGCGACTTTCTGTGCCAGCACCGCCGCCAGGGCAGCGCCGCGGCTGGCAAGGAGAGCGGTGAGTCCGGTCCCCGGTGCGGGGCCGTGCCCGCCCTCGGCCCCCGCGCTGCCGCCCCCCTGCCCGCTCGCGGTCGCTCCTGTGGTAAAGGCTGAGTGTCTCGCTGCAGCTGCCACATTTTCTTCTGCAAGGACAGACTTTCCTGGCGTCCAGACGTTTCAGGTGCCCAGCTGTTCGCAGGTGTCACTCCTTACCCCGTAGTGTCGCGGTGAAGTTCTTTGGCCACTGACCCAGCGTGCCCCAACCTTTAAAAGTTTGTTTGTTTCTTGCCAAGAGTACAGTTATCTGAAAACGCTTTCATAAAGACAACACATGTTGTGCAAGCAAGGTTATCTAAGAATGCAGAACGTGCTGAAAGTATGCTAAAGGTTTAGCTTGGCAGCTTAAATTAAAAGACAACAAACCTTAAAGCAAGTAGAGTGTGAAGTTTTGGGCCAGGTGTCTGTTGTGTGAGGCAGTGCAGAGTGCAGGCTGAGCTGCCTGACACAGAAGCTTTGTTCTCAACCGATGTACGTCCAGGATAGACAGCACAGGGAACTGAAACACTGTTTCATATATTTGTTACTGCCGTACTGTGTTAACTGTACACTGTGCGTGTATGTATGGATATAGTTATAAACCCCCCAATAGATACAAACTACATCTGGCTGATGTTTTTTGCTTTCTGGCAACAGTAGGGAAGAAAAGTGTTTGAAGAGGTTAACGAGGATGCTTGTAAGAGTCATCACAGCTGTAGACAGAGCTCCGAGAGACAACATCAAGGTGCTCATTTTAAAAGCTTAAAATGCCTGAGGGGAATTCGAAGAGGGGAGGTCTTAGGATGGTTTGTGTTGGAAGTGACCTTTAATCTAGTCCAACCCCCCTACCATGAGTAGGGACACTTTCCACCAGATCAGGTTGCTCAAAGCCCCATCCAGCCTGGCTTTGAACAGTTCCAGGGATGGGGTATCCACAGCTTTTCTGAGCAACCTGTTCTAGTGCCTCATCTTCTTTGTTATAAAAAAAATTCTTCCTAATATACAATATAAATCCACTCTTTTCCCGTTTAAAATTGTTGGTCCTTGTCCTGTAACTACAGGTCCTGTTAAAAAAGATAACACAACAATTGTTAAAAACTTTTAAAAGTTATATTTTTAAATTAAAAACTTAAAACATTATATGTTCAGCTAGTTAATTTTGCCACTAAAATTTCTGTGTGCAAAACTTTTGGTAGAAAACAGTTTACTGCTCCTGTTTGTTCTTCTTTCTTCTCTGAAAAATATGTAACAGATTCCATATGGGTTTTTTTGGTATCATCTCTATCTAAAGGAGGGATTCTGGAATCAGAAGACTCCTGTTATTTTCTCTTGAATTCTGAAGATAAAAGCAAAGGATTGGAATGTGTTTGTGTTTCTAAAAGTATGTGTTGAAAGAAATGAAAATATTTTTCTCTTATTTGATGGCACATGAGAGGCATTTGTTTAAAATAACTTGTATGTTTTATTGGAGTGGTTTTATCAAATGGCAGCCGTAAAGAGAGAATATATTTAGTATGTTGTAAACCTACCAAAATGATAGAAGCAAAGGAGATGCACGTTCCAAAATGTGTTGCTGTTCCATTTTAATGAGTGGGCTGTCTTTTGGACTATTTTTATATTTGCTTATTCAGTCATTGAGACAGAAGCGAGTGTTTTTGAAAATAATGCTCATTTAGATTCATTGAAATCCTTTGGATTTGTGCCTGTAATTTTGTGCTACCACAGCTGTTTTCATGGTTCAGGATAAATAAGTATAAATGTCAGCAAGTGAGAGTTCCCGAAGTGGTTTAGACATAAGATTGCAACTTAGTGATTTTGAAGCAGAAATTCTTTGTGCATTTGTGTTTGATGAGGGAGAAGTGCTGCTACAACTTGCAGAGGTATCTTAAATTAGAAGTGAGTAAATTGTGGAGGTATCCTGAGCTAGAAAAAGCTGGGTTTGGCTGTGTGGAACTGGAGATTGTTTTCCCGTTAGGCTTATTCCTTCAGTTCTGCGCTGCTGCTGCTGCTTGGTGCCCTGGTAGCTGAGCAGCCAAGCTGCTGTTTTGTAACTCGGGCTGAGATCAGAGGGTCTGGATCCTGCAGTTGCCGCCTGCCTCTTGGTCATCCACAGTCCTTGGAAACACTTAATACAGTTTTGCAAATTCCTTTGCTTTTTTCACCTACACACCAATCCATTGATTTCTTTTAGTAAGAAGGCGAGTGGTTGCATGGCAGTCCAAGATTGCTCCCTTTTCTCTTGGGTGGTTGTGTACCTTGACTGTTCACTTGTAAGAACTCCTTGCTGTAAATAAAGTTCAAGTGAGGAAGTGTGAGAACACACAACAAATCTCTGCTTCTCATGTTGTGCACCGAGAAAATAAAACCCAAGCAAGTTTTTCTTGGTTTTATTTATTTTTTAAGTGTGTTTTGCACAAAGAGCCAAGGCAAATATTTTTAACTAAGCAAGATAAAAATAAATGCTTTTTATCAGGGAATGCTTTGGTAAAAACTCTTCTGTTGGCAGAATGTACTGTTTTAAAACAGTAGTTTAATAGGCTTAAAAATTTTTAAAAACTTGGATTTTAATCTGTTTTTATGTATTTATTCTGTAGGGAAAAAATAAAAGACTAGGGGTTTTTTTACTAATAAGTTTAAAAGAGAAGATGTTAATTTGCTATCAAATCAAACTTTAGTTGTAAACTTAAACTGTGTTTATTTTCATATAAACAATTATATAAGTACCAGCAAACACATGTCAAAACTCTAAGTATTTTTTATTTTTACCTGAGGACGAGCACCTTTTATTTACTTTCTTTTTTTCAAAACTATGCTTCATTTGTATGAAAACTCTTGCTAGTATTTAAAGGTTGTATAGTTAAATGAAAAATGATAGGTACCTTAGGGAAATAAATATATATTAAACATTTTCATTTAACAAAGCACATTTGAGTTAACAAATTATTTTAGTTATAACTCAATGTTTCAGATGTTTAGTAGAGTTTTCAAGAACTCCTGTCAGATTTTGGGTAACAAATGTTTTTGAAAAGGTGCCTCTGGGATCTTTAATGTGTGGGGTTTAGGGTTTTTAGTGGAGACTGTAGGCCTTGTCTTTTTTGGCGTCTTAGTTATAAAGCAAGGAAGTTTTTTATGCTGTTTTAACTTTGGTTATATTTTAATTCTAACAGAATTAACCAAAATATTTTTTGTGAGTGTATTTGCTGCAGTAAAATTTAGAGTGATTAATGTAAAAACGTTTTTGCAGTAACATTTTAAATTAAGAGAATTTGCTTGCTTCTGAAAATGCAAGCAGTATACATTTCTAAATCACAATGTGATACTGTGACTTCAATTCAATATTGAAGTTAGGTGTCTTTAGTTTGAGTAGAAAACCTGTAACTTGTCACCTTGTTTTTAACATAGTATATTTCATTTATATAAAAGTTAATCTGGTATGTCAATTTCAAATTTTAACTTGAAAGGACTTAGCAAAGTGTTGCATATATTAAAAATACAGGTGTAGGTAACTAAAAAAAAATCTGGATTTTTATTCCAAGAGGACTTGATTTTTTCCCCTTTTTTTTTTTGTACAGGAAAGCATTTAAACACATTCAACAGTAGAACAGGATAATGGAAAGCATCCTATAAACTATAACTTCATTTAATTTTTCCTGTAGCCCAACAGGTTGTCTTGTTTGAGCAAAGGATACACTTGTCTGGTAGACTGGGGAGGAGAAGAAGGGTGTCCTCCTCCTCCTTTGAACCTTGTGTGAAGTGAGTTCTGCAGGTGCCTGTTTCCTGCTCGGTCAGTAAGCACTGGAACGAAGGGTTCATGTGCTTCATGGTTGTGTTATACAATCATCTGTTAAAGTTGCTACTGATGCCATGCTGAAATAATTCAAGAAATATTCATAGACTGCTTGAGCTGACCATTGATCTGCCATGAAGCAAAATGTAGCTACTTTTTTTTGTCCTTATTGGAACAACAGGTGTTGGGTTGGATCTTGCCTCATGTGCCTTAAGTAAATAAACCTGGTATTACAATGTAAGCCGGTTAAAGATGTTTCATATGGAGTTGCTATATCTTTATTCTATAGAAAAAAAAAAAAAGGTTAGAGTGCTTTTCCATATTTTCATGAGCAGGAGTAAAACAAGCATGAGAATTTAAGAGTCTTGGGAAAAGTAATGCTGCTAATGAGGCACAGATCCTCTGTGCAGCCTGAGCCTGGTGGTGTCTAAGTGGCTCTGAAAAGTGCTGTTTTAATGTGCAAGTACTGGGAATAGGAAATGTTTGCATCGCATTTAATTTGACATCTTGCTGTGTTGAAGAGGTTTTGGGCTGCTGTTGGCTGGATCAGAAAACAGCTGTAACAGCTAACTCTTAAAAAGCTGTGTAAAATAAAGGCATGCATGTGAACGAAAAAATCTGTCTTATTTGCAATATGTGATAAAGCTTTGCAGGCATGACAGAATTTTAGCATTCAGAAATTAATTAATGGATATTTGCTTGAAAAGAGCAGAAAATAGAGCAATAAAGACATAACATTTTCTATAATCTTTATAAATTGAAGAATTTAACTGCAATTTATTTAGAGTGATGCGTGTCTCTGTTCTTTCAGTACACTCACAGCTTGAACTGTGTTTTAAATCATTTTATGGGCTTGATGACAGCAATTCAGTGACACAGCCAGGTAGGACTGCTGCTAGATAAACTTTGGGGGTGTTAAGGTGAAACAAAAAAATCAGTACTTTCTTGGTGTGCAGATATTTTGAGTTCCCAGGTGTGTTTATCTCCCATTACCTAAATGCAATTTATAAGGAAAAAAGCCAACAAAGGTAAACTTGACCTTGAGAGTTTCCAATGATATCTCCATTTATGATAGTAAGTTTGTTCGTATTCAGGGGAAGAAAAAAATTGACCCCCTGACCTGAGGGTTTGCTCAGAGCTATGAGGTGTCACTTTGCTGTTTCTTTTTGCAGTAGAAGTGATGGCTTAAGCCTGTCAGAGAAACTCCTTTCCAAAATCCTGCCTGAAAAGTACTCTTCAGCCCAGTTCCTCTAAACAACATCTTTGAAGTTGTACACTTTGCTTTATCTGGATCAGCTGATTTAGTTCAGAACTACAGAAGGCCAGGCTTTTTATTTCAGAGTTGCCAATAAGGTTACAAAGAAAAAAAATCATTACAAAATGAAATTCTCGATCACATTTAGCATTAGGGTTGTTGTTAACTGTTTCTGTGTCAATCTTATTGAATCAGTTATATTCCTATTGAATACTCTTCTGACAAGCTCTTTTTCATTGCCTCTTTAATCAAATCCTCCCTTTCCAGATAGTATTATTTACCTTAATATTCCTTTCTTTCAGTTTTCATGTAAAATGTCATTAAAATACGCGCTCTGCCTGAATTGGGTTACATCTGTAGTAGTTAATACATCTCAGATACGGGAAGAGAAAATGACATGCTCTCAGCATATGTGACAGAATGGTGTCAGAGTACTTCATCCAAATTATCTTCTCCCCTGTGTTTTTTGCTGCTTTAACAACTCCTTTGCAGCATAGGCTCCATTCTTTCTTGATCTAACTTAAGGCGTTGCTTGCACTTTTTTTTTGAGAAAAAGTGTGGAATACTGTTTTGTATGTAATCTGTTTCATTTGTTTCCTCTGGGCTGTTTTTTTCCCTCTGATATGTCAAACTTTGTTTTTGGAGTTAAGTTACAACTGTAAGCCATGGAACTTTGCAGTGTTACTTTAAAAAATCTATGTAGTACCCCGATTATTTTTAATTTAGTCATTTTTTACTTTGTTGAAAGCAATTGTGACCACCTTAAGGAAAAAAAAAATGCTCAAGTGGTTATTTTTGTGATTAGCAAACTAACTTCGTTTGAGTGCCTTTGGGGTTTTTTCCCCCACTGAAGGATGTCTGAGGTGAGAAGAGAGAACAAATACAAAACTAGTCTCAAGAGAGGCTTCCTAGTAATGTTGGCAAAATAGCCAAATGTATTTGTCAGTCCTCACATTGGAGGAGCTTTGGTAATAAATGGCCTAAGATTCCTGAGTAGCAAGAAGATTCTAAGCTGTTTCTAAAATTCCTTGGCCTGAAGAGAAAATAAACTGTTTCTATTTCCTCTGTAATTATGCAATCCAGTGGAATCAGAATTGCAGTAAACATTCATGGAAAAAAATCTGCAACTCTCACACTTAAGCAATCATTTCTTGCGCTATTACCTATTAATGTTTTATGTTCTTAAAGCATGGTTGGGAATTCATTGCATGTGTCCAAGCACATCCTCCAGTAACCTCCTGCATAGACTTGGAACATAAATGTGAGGGCAGGAAGGGAAAGCTTCAGCTGCCTGCTCCAAATCATTGTGCTGCTCTGGAAGGCAGGACACTGGTAGTTCTCTGTGCTCACATGTCTATTCTGTAATTTGGGAAGTGAGTAAAAACATCTTTCATATTGAATTTGACCTGTTAAATGCCAGTTAGACCTCATTGGTCTAGACCTGTTGCTATTTTTTCCCTCTCCTCTGTTCTTGTCTTTTAAACAAAACATACTTATAGGTAGAAATTGTTCTTGTGGGTATTATGTTTATGATAAATGTGCTTAAATGAATTTTCTTATGCATTAACACCAGTGTTATAGCTCTGAAATTTCAAATGTGCTGATAATGGAGTTTCAGTTCTATATGCTTCAAGTGAAAGAATTAAGTGGTTTGTGTAAATCCAGTAGATGAATTTTGATTTTTGCGATATCTGCAGTAAAGCAAAATCTGGAATATTGCTGCTGCTTTATCCAAGCAGGGAGAACTGTTTATAAGACATCTACTACCAGTCAGAGATAAGAGTTGAATGGAAGTAGAGATTTGTGCAGGAGAGTTTGATTTTTTTTTTTTTTTAAAGTTTTTTTTCCCAGAAGAGGGACTGGGAAAAAAAAAAATCATGTTGCAACTGTTTAGGGCTTGTTTAGGTGTTGGTTACTAGATAATGTGTTACATTTCAGTGTTGCTAGTTCTGACCTGTAATGTTATTAAAGGTAATGGTGGGGTATTTCTTAAAACGTTCCTCTTAACAGAACTTGTCTTACTTGACCAACCTTATCAAGTGCTGGTGGGTGGGAAAGGCTGTCCAAACTGACAGCCGCCATGGAATACCTTGTAGTTCATTGGCACAGGTGAAGATCTGGTGCTTTGGGTTACTTTATGACAGTGTTTTCTCCCTCCATTGTTCCAGAGATTCTTGACTATTGTTTAATGCCTTCCTTCACTATTCATTGCATAGGTGAGATGTCTAAATAATAAAAATAATAAGAATAATGTGAAAAAGAAAACAATTTTAATTTCGATTCTTCTTAAAAAAAAAGAAACAATGTGTGGGAGAAAGGCAAGATGGATGGAGGGGCTTGAGAAATACATATGATAGTGCATCCTGGGATGGTCTATACAATGGGGAGGATGGATATGAAGGAGCAAGATTGTAAACCCTTGTAAGCTGGAGAAGGTGTTGGCTTTGCAGAACAGGCCGCAGTTCCAAAAGATCTCTGCAATTTCGTAAGCAGAATGGTGACTCACCATTCCATCATTTTCCCTTTTTTCTTTTTTCATTTATCTAGTATCATCCCAGCAAGATGACAACTGTCATGAAATTGCAGTGATTCACAGAGGCAGCAAGAATCCTCACAGCTGCAGTTTTATGTTTTTGGTGTTCAGTCTCAGAACTGAAGTGGCTGAGGTTTCTTGGGAAGGTTGGTCTGCTCTGTGCTGTAGGGAAGGCATTGGCCCCAGCTGAGTTTCTTGGATATGGTTATGTTTCTCTCTGGACTGCGGCACATGCACAGATTTCTTTGCTCCATGAATTTTATGGGAAGGAGATTTTTTTTGTCTTTTGAGATAATGAAATGCAAACAGAAGTAGTTTTATTAGCTGTCTTAATCTAAACATTGAAGCTAGCCACTGTTTTCTTCTTGTGGTTACTATATTCAATCGTATTTGCCACAGTTTTCCTTTATATGTTTGTACACTGGAGAATTTTCAACCTCAAATAGAAGATGAGACTGTGACCCTTGGAAACTTGTTGCTTGTATAGTTATGTCTGAAATAACTGTGCCGTTATGTCTGTATTGATGATGATGATGCAGTAAAACTGGCTGACTTGCCCATTTTGCAGATGGTACAGAGCTTTCCATTTTACAGAGATAAAATGGAGTGGGCATTTTGTCTTCTACAGTCTCCTAAAATACTTTCTCAACAGCATTGATGGAAAGTTTGTCTTAAACGAAAAAATTTTTTTCAAAGGTTTTTGTCTTCATTAGCCATATGGAAGATTTTAAATCTGCCTAAACAGAGAGATTACAGGTTTCTGTTTTGTTGGTCAGCCTTTCCTTGCTTGGTGGTAACAGAACTATGAGTTTTTAGACCAAATAAAATTGTTCTTGATACAAATCTTCTTGTCTGTACTGTTGACCATCCAAAATGGCAGAATCTTGCTTGCTTAAAACTAAATCTAAACTCATTTGAGACATTGCGTTTAAATTTCTTCTCAAGGTCAAATTTGCCATGGCAGCAGCAGTTATTGGAAAAACTTGAAAGAAATCCTCAGAAAAATCTTGAAGTCTTATTGATGTTACTGCTTCAGATTTCACTCTAGTGCATACTTGGATGGAAATCAGTCCTTGGCTTTTCTACTGAACTACAATGATGTTTATTGATTAATTGGGGGTCCCAATGGTAGTGGTATCTGAGAATTGTACATCTGCTACTACTACATGCCTGTGGCTTTTAAATTCGTATCAAGTTCTGTATTTTTAGGTGAAAAGAACTTCTACATTCACTCTTACAGCTAAGAAGTAGTCTTGTCTCTGTGAATCTCTGTTTTCTGAGGTGTTTGAGGTATTTTTTGAGCTTCTGGTTACTCTGAGGTTTCTGAATGACATAACTGAAACTGATCAGTGTCTCATTAATTTTCCTCTCTGTTGTCTTGCAAAGACATGAATGACCAAGGCTCTTGTGCTTTTTTTCTCCTCAGAGGCCAGACCTTCAGCTTTTGCTGTGCTGGTGCTGATGTGACCTGCATTGTTCTGGGCTCAGATGTTTTGTGGTCACAGATGAATTTTTGTGTACCATCGTTTCCTTTTGAAATGAACTTCTGTTTCTAGTGACTGATCCTGTAAATGCCTTAAATTGGATGATAATCCATGTTATGAAAAGGAAGATACTTTACTTGTGTGTAGAACTACTGTCTCTCATAAAATTGTGCATATGTGGTTCTTGCGGTGTGTTACAGGTTGTCTTTGTAAAGCATCTGGGGGCATATACAGAAAGTTCTGAGGGGTTGGAAGGAGCCTGCTGTCTCTTCTCCCTTTGTATCCGTCTAAAATGTACAAGATGTTGCTCTTCTTGTCTTTGGAGTAGTAATCATTTCATAAATCAAGCTAAGGCTTAGGTTTTACAGTGAGGTTTTATGTCTCTACCAAAAACTGGAGTTTTTGCCAAGTGGACACACAGGGTTCCCCCCCTTATGCCCTCTTACTATATAAAACTACAGATGTATCTTAGCTCTCTCGACTTTCTGTGAGAACCTGAAAAAGGACAAATTTGCTCGGATAATTTGTTCTGGTGGAGAAAGGCTCTGTTCGATGATCAGCGGCTGTTGTCTCAGACACTGTAAGATGAAACTTGTCCAGAGTTCTGGATGCAGGCTGTCAGAATTAGTGTGACACAGGTGGTGTTACACCTGTTTCCAGTTTGTACGAAGGGTACATCTTCTGTTATTACTCTTTCCTAGTGTTGGAAATGGAGGTAAATAAAATACAGATAAATAAGACACTTCAGGGTTCTTTCAGTAGAACTCCTTTAGTATCTGCCATAACAAAGCTGTAATTCATTAGTGAGGACAGGAAAATGATCGTTTTGTTGCCTGTGCTGTATTCCTGTGACAAGTCTTTTTTCACTTAAAGCAGGCAAGTCAACAAGCTGGGAAGATGGTGGCTGGGGAGCCTGGGATGAAGCAGAATTACAAGAACCTGTAAGTTTATATGTGTATATATATTGCTAACTTCCCTGTTTTAGAAGACTTTCCCACTAGTTTGTGTGTGTGATGTTTTGTTTTTTTTCTTCTTATGTAACTGTCACTTGGTCTTGACCTGTGTTTTAAATGGGACTGCTTGTTTGTCCCTTGCTCCTGTAGTTTTTTCTAAATATAACTTGGATGTTACCTATTGTGATAATTGGTATTCTTGTGTTTTGTAGGGTTTTTCTCACTGGAGTATACACACATCTTTCTGTGCTGCTGCAGCAGGGGGCATCTTTATTGTCCTATGGCTAGCCAGAAACAGTAGGGCATGGCAGTGAAGTTATAATTATCATGAATTAATATAAATAAAAAAATCCTAAATCATGAATTACCAGTGTAGACATCTTCCTAAGGATCACCAGTGCTCCTTTTATGTTGTGAGGTTATGTTGTGATGTGTGGATGGTGTTACAGGAAGGTTTAAACTACATACGTGGGATTTCAAGAGCACAGTTGCTCTTTAAAGGGGGAAGAACATTCCTCTGCACAACTCCTTCAGCTAAGAGTAGCAGGGCTGGTCTTTTAATTGTTTGTAAGGCTGAGCCTTCCAGCTACCAGCTGACTTGATGGCATGTTGGTGAAGATGCTTGTAGAAATCCTTTGCACCTGAATGAATCATCTCGATAGAATTACTTGATTAATTCCCTCTAAGAGCGCTGAGGAATCCAGACCTCACCTTGGTAACAAGCCCCTTATCTGCTGTCTTTTTCTCAGTGTGTAGGAAGGGTGCCCAAGTTTTTGGGCAGTATCGTTGTGACTGTTCAGCAGAGAAACAGATTTTTCAGCTGAGGTGACAGACGAAATGAGCATGGTGTCTCCCAGGGATGAATCACGGACACTGTCAGGAATGACAGGGGTATAAAAATTTTTAAATAGGATGGGTACTCAGCTCCACTATAATTGCCATGAAAGGAGTGTGTTTCTCAGGCCACATCTTAGTTAGATGTGCTGTAATGTTTATAACTTCCCCAATGAGGGGAACAAATGCTTGATTTTCTACTTTTTTGTAATTTGATAGAACTAGCAGGCCTTTCTAAATTGAAATGGTTTAATTTTCCACTCTTTTCTTTAAAATGTCACACTCTTCTGCCAGGTGGTCTCACATCCTCTACTTACATGTTTTCCTCTAAAGTTACAAGTGATTCCAGCCAAAGGTCAGAAAGGGTTTGCTGTCACACACAGCAAAGAGGTTGTTCTGTGTAGGAGCATTTAAATACAGGAGTCTGTGTGTCTGAACACACAGCAAAATGAGTGCGTGAGTCTAACACAGATTTGAGAATTATTAGTAAAATATAACAACGAATTCCCTTGTTAAAGCTTTTAACTCTTGATTTGCATTATAGTCGGTGAAAAATTCATTGTTCCTTGGAATTACCTGTGGCCTGGACAAGTATCTATTTCATGGAACATAGCAAGTTCTGAGAAGGCATTTAAAATTATAAAAAAGTTCTGTTTTTTATAAGGTATCCTTTTATGGATCTAATTAGTTATTTTGTAGGAATAATGATGTTGATGTCTTTTCTTAAATGCAGATTTTAATCATTCTGTCTTTTACGTCTGAGTAGTTTGTTTTGACAAGTTAAGTGCATTTCCTGTTTCAACCCTTAGCTTATTTTTGTAGCTAATATAAGATGGCCATGTTTTATGTCTTTATATTTTAAGTTTTTTGTTTATGTTTACAGATAACTTTAAATTTTCTTTCTGAAATACTGTTGTAATTCCTTTTAATCTTTAGACAAGCCTTTAATTTCTGTTTCTTTTTCTTCAGTCTGAAAATCATGACATTAAAAATTAGTACAAGGCTTTTCTTTGGCTTTTGTGTATGTGTTTTTGCACATGATACATTTATCTCTGTCATGAGGAGTTCAAATTGTCTTGAGTATCTCAGACAACTTCATTGCCTTTTTGTAAAGTCTTGAAAAATACAAGTAAATAGGGAAGAATTGTTGCTATAGAATTTGACATGCATCAATAGACAAAAATCACATGAAAATAGGTTCTCTTACACAAATTAAGAGATAGCGTGGACACACTAGTTAACAGAATGTTTGTAGTGTGCTAATGTAGACTTTATCATGGATACACAGGGTATTTCTATGTACACAGTGACCTTTTTTATGGTACAAGCTTATGAAAGGAAATAAATACAATGAATAGCTGATTAAGAACCTGAAATTCAAGTTGTTCCTTCGGTGTTTATTTTTCTGCTGGGAGTAAATGTGTATATTTTTCAAGTGGGTGCAACTTTAGTGTAACAGAATAAATAGAACAAATCAGAAAATGATCACACTAAAGTTATTGGGTTTTTTACATGTGCATAGCTGCTTTGAGATATTAGAGGATGGAATAATATTTTGGACAGCTAAGAGGAGGTAGGGTTGGATATGGAAATGGAGTCTGTGGACAAGGGAAGATGTGTTGCTGCGATTGGGTAAGAGGATGGATCTAACTAACCAGGAGTGTCAAGTCTGAGACTTTGCAGCAGTTCACTCGAAGGCGGTTACTTCCTGACTTTAAACTATGGTTAGCAGGAGCTACTTTGTTTGTGCCACAATAAAATAGTTGGCTTGTTGCCCGAAGGAAAAAAGCCATTTCCTTTACACATGAGGATGGTATTTAAGTTTTTACTCACACATCTATACCCTTGAAACTTGGCACCATTTACTTTGGAATTGTTTCATTGTAAAGTTACTTTATGGAAAGGCGGCTGCTACTTGTTGCCGTGTGAATACCAGCTTAGTTACTTCCTTCATATGTGCATGTGTTTACTTAATACTGGTCAATGTATGAGCTTGGAGAAATTATTTTTTTGAGTATGGATTGTAATGAGAATAACTAAAGAGATTCTCTCCACTGTCTAATCAATGATTTTAAAACTCTAAATCTCATTCTCCTTGTGTCTCTTTGAAAGGAGATGATTTTGGGTAGAGCTAGTGATGAGTACTTCTTTGTTGTCTGTTTTGTAAACACACAGAATTAGTGATGCATTTCTCAGGGCTTTTCATGCAAGTTGGAGCTGAAGTGATGTGGTCAGTAATAAAAAGTCCATTCAGCGCTGCTAAGGAGGGCAAGCCAGATTGTTCTCATGAGCCTTGCACTGTGAGTGTTTAAACACTGCTGTGTTTAAAAATCGTTGCATACATTGACTAAAGCTTTATCTATAGGAAGAAGAAGAATCTAATTCCAAGAACCAGAGAAATTACTGGCTTCAGGACTGTGTGTTGTCCTTGTCACCAACCAATGACCTGATGGTAATAGCAAATGAACAGAAAGCAGTGTTTTTAGTGCGTAAGTATCCATTCCACTGAGTGTTGATGCCAGGGCACTTTGTAGTAACCAGAAGAAGATTTGTTTGCCCCACTCCCTTCTGTTTATCCTCCACGTCATACCTTTTAAGAATTTTGAAGTGTTTTATAGTACACATCATGCATCTTCTAGGTGCTGCTTATCAAATAAGGTGCTTTGTCTTTACTTCTCAGCTGTGTTTTGACCTATGAAAACTATTTTGTCACATATAATTCATATGTGTTGTATCTACCCAGTTGTTTTAAAATGCTCAGCGATATTGACATAAATTTTTCTCAGTAAGAAAACAAGTTCTTTTGTATTGGTTTTAGCCATTAAGAAGTGCTTGGTACATTAGTTTTCTTTTCCCGTAAAAAAATTACCTGAGCCAGTATCACTTGGGGAAAGGAATATTAATGTGAATTATTCTTGAAATTTCCACCTTTGATAGAAAATTCTTGAACAATGGGTGAATAGCATCTTGAGCAATGGGTGACTGTATATTTTACTGTAAAGCAGGGCTCTGGGAACTTTTAAAGGTATCCCTAGTATTCTGTGAACACTGATTGGACAGCTGCTGTTTACCTATGTGCTGTTGTTTCGGGTTCTGGTCTATTGATAGCTGCAGTAGGTGATGTGTGAGCAAGATGGAGGGAAACATCCTGATATGGGGAATATTACGATATTTTAAAACAAAAAATCAGATGGTTGAAACTCAGAGTTGCATAACTGGGGAGATTGCATTGAGTTGTCATCCTGCTTTGTCAGTCCCTGCAAAGCTGTGTGTTCCAAACCTGCTGTAGACTACTTGCTAATTTGTCATCAAAAATGGAAAACCAGCAGTACTCCTCATAAAGTTCTCATTGAATCAAGCATAAAGAAGTAACTTAAATTACATGCTGGAGAACTACCGCTGATGAACTGCACAGTGGCAACTGTCCCACACTGGGCAGAAGTGTCCCTGTGCCTCAGGTTTTAGGTGTCAGACAAATGACACACAACACTCACTTGGTTTTGGTTATCCATTGACACCGGGGAGATGATTCAACAATCAACTGCCAGCTGTAACAGCACCCTGTGAGTAACAAAGTATGGTGTCTTCTAACCTTGAATTATGATGCAGTAATAAAGATTCAGATTTAACGTGGGATACTTATGTCCTTCTTGGTAGCTAAAATAAATTTTTTCTATTTGGTATCGCTCCTGTTCAGTAATGTTCCCAGAAGTTTGTCCTTGCTTAGTAGTTCTTTCCTAAGGATCCCTGTTTCATGACTTGAACCTTTTAAAATTTGATGGATTACTGTATAAATATTTTTAAACAAAACGAGGCATTTCAAAATTTTAGTAGTGTGTTCTTTCATGTAAATTTCTAAGAAAATGTATGAGCTCTTTAGAAAAGTCACTAAGAATGTCTTTTTATTTTTATGGTCTTCAAGGTTTGTAATTGGCACTTAATCTAAGTGTGGTAGGATGTATTGTACCAAAGGGGATTAGGAATAGAACTACATTTGTGAGATGCAAAACATTGGAGTTTTATAGATGGTGTGTTTATTCTTCATGACAGCTAAATGGAAGCACAGTGACAAGGGAAAGGAGGAAATGCAATATGCTGTTGGCTGGAGTGGCTCTCTGAATGTTGAAGAAGGGTAGGTGTTGAAATGCAGGTGTGATTAAGATGTTATTTTCATGTTTAGCAATTACTAACATACGCTTTTTATTTGTACCCTTTTTCCCTTCATCTCACTGCATTTGTGGTGTTACGTGATTAGTGTTGGAAACAAATAGAGTAACATGGGTGATGAGAAACAGTGTCTGCAAAGCTCATTCCTGTGCATTGTGTGGTATCACAGGACAAGTTCTTAAAAATTAAAAGAAGGATTCTCTGCAAATCGGTGTATTTGTGTATAATTTAGACATTTTAAGAGATCTGGACCATCATGTTTTTTTTAAGTTCTTGTTCTAGAAGGGAAAAGCATAAGTACTCTTTTGAAAAATCTACTTTTATAGCAGAGATGAAATTTCTTAGGGAATGTTGCAACTGGAAATATATGAAGTTGTTTTAGAAATACTTCTCTTCATTTTCAAAACCTCAGACAAGTATAAAGTCATCTCGCTGATCAAAATATCATTTTAGGCTCTAAGTCACTTAGGGACTTGAAAAATTTGCTTTGGTCATACATTTGGTATTTATACAATATTTTTGCTTGATCTGTCTTCAAATAACCAGACAGATGCTTTTTTCAATCTCCCATATGGAATAAGATTTTGCACTTTGCTGTTACATTTGCAGCCTGGAGTTGCTGTCTGCCTTTGAACATCCTCCTTATTGCCTTCAACCTTCTGTTTGCTGCAGGAGGTGTTGGCTTCATCAGCTTCTCTCCAATCTGTAAAAATCATAATCCTTTTATAAAACTGCTGTTGCCATGTGTTTGAAATTATCCTGATGTCTTTTGTTTTTAAAAAAAAAGGAAAAGAAATTCTGTTTGAGGGTTTGTTTCTTATTATTGTAACAGCCCTGAGGGATGCTATCATATGAAACAGGTAGCTCTCTTTAGATAGGTGCACTCATATTCAATACATTTTGATTTATTTTCATTTATTAGTCTGTGGAGGCGTGAATATGTTAATTACTGCCAGATTGTCAAAAGACTTGACTGGTTTTGATTGGTTTTGTTGTTTTTTTTTCTTTCCCCAAAGTTGCCTTCAACTGAGAGTGTTCTGTGGTGGCTAAGCTTTGCTATTGGAAGATGAGACTTCACTGAGATATTTAATGTTGCTTTGAGGATGTAAAGAAATTGCAGCTCATTTCAACCTTGCATTTAGAAAGCTTTCCTTCTCTAATTGTCTACCCTACTTATTTAGTCACTCCTTGGGAAATGGAAGTGACCTGAACTGAAAATAATAAACATTACTGCAGGCATTTATGCTTTAAGTTTGGGATGTCATCTTGAATTTATATGTTGTCTTATAAGACCTTTGTACTGCTTCTGTTTCTCCAGACAGCGTAAAACTTAGTATCATGCAAAACTTTGTAACAGTTAAGTAACTTATGATTTGAGGTATTGAGGCCTCCTCATGTGCTTGCCTTGTGCATGCTTTCCCTCAGTTATTGCCTTAGTTGGGAAGTCCGTATTTATTCATATGCTCTCAAATTACAAGGCACTGAAAGGCAGTGGATATAAAATCTACCTACCTGTGTATTTCAAAAATTTATTTTGATATGTATGGTTCAGTTGGCTCTTTAAAGAAAAAAGTGGTTGTTCATGACATATCATAATAGATCAGAAAAAATAATTTACCTTTAGGTACATGAAATTTAACTTGAATCTGCTGAACAGTACTGACAGAATAATCTGTGATTTATGAAAGACAACATTAGCAAGGTACAAAAAGCACCCAGGCAGTCTCTTTGGGCACTCTTGAACTTGTAATTGAAAATGTCTTTAAAATGAAGGGACTTTTTTTTTTTTTATTATTCTTACTGTCATATGGTGTGCTGCATTAATAAATTATTGCAACTTTCAAAGTGCTGCCATTGGCATGATCTCTTGTGTAGAGTAAAATTTCACAGCTAGGGAAAAACACTAATTTTGTGTTTCTGTTTCTAGTGAATGTGTCAGTAGTGTATTGTGTATTCCGCTGGCAAGTCAGAAGAGGTGAGGATGTATATGCATCTCTGGTCTCCTTACATGACCCTTTTCTGTCTCTAGCTTAGAATAGGATTTGTTTTTAACTTCAATGTGTCTTTGTGGAACAGGAGCTCCACAGGCCGCCCTGACTGGACGTGCATCGTGGTGGGCTTCACCTCTGGCTACGTTCGGTTTTACACCGAGGTGCGTTTCTCAGCAGGGCAGACAAGAGAGCTCTTGTCATAAATATCTGTGTGTTTTAAACTTTGTTCTCTGCAGACTGTGCTTTTTACCTTCCCTACGAAAAGGGACAGAAATGTTCATGCTCATTATCTTTTCCCTTCTAGAGTGGAGTACTGCTTCTTGCACAGCTTTTGAATGAAGATCCTGTCCTACAGCTAAAGTGCAGAACCTATGAAATTCCCAGACATCCTGGTGTCACAGAACAGGTTTTGTCAGATTATTTCAAAAGCGAAGTGGCAGTGTTATGGGGTATGGAAGGGAGTCTTCTCTGTGAATCCTCTGTGTCCTTTACCAGATTTTGATGGGATGGACAATTCCTTAGAACAAGAGACTCTTGATTTCTTGTTCTAGATGTATTAATGCCTGTACAGTTTGAGGATTCAGAATGTCTTTTTGTTTTTTGGAGTGTTAGCTCTATAGATTTGTTCTGTTTTTCTCTGTGATAACCTTGCAAAGGAATACATTCATTTTCTGTTTATTCATTTATGTGCAAAAAATATGATAATGCATTGATAAAGGGAGAAAATGTAACTTGACAGGTGCCAAGAGCTATTCATACTCATTCATAAGAACTTAATTATTTCACAGAGAAGATAGCTGGAAATTAAAAGAATATTTATAGGGCTAGGAACCTACATGTCATTATGAGTATTTCTTGCAGAGGAGGCTCTGCAGAGCTCAGACTGTTTTGTAATGAAGGCAGCTTTCTTTCCCTGCTCTTGGCTGAGGTGGTGAGCTTTATGCGGAAAACTAATCAAGTCACAGAAATTTCCTAGTTTTCTTTGTACAAATTCTCATGTGATTTAGAATTATGTTTTTAGGATCAGTTTTGAAATACAGAAGCATTAAAGAATTTGTGTCTTGAATTTGTATCAACAGATTAGCATTTATGTGCCCAAGTCATAATTCAGGCAGGCACAATCCAGTTTCAGAATTTGGGTTCCTAAAACTGTGATATTTGCATTCTAGATGAACCTGTTTTTCTGTGGCCTTTACAAGCTGCTGTAACTTATGCATTTTCTTCCTAAGCCGTAAGATATATTAAGCAAACAAAGAAGTTATTAAAAGAAGATAAAAATATAAAACTATGTGGCTAAAACAATTTTTGGATAGTTTAATACCGGATTTCTTTAGTTTTGCCTTAGTCTGTTGCCTGTGGCTTATTAGATACTAACTTTCTGCATGTAATCCTCATGTTTGTGTAGTTAATAGTATAAAAAGCCAGAAAAGAAGCTGTTATAACAGTAGCAGTGATCTATTTTTTGCCGCCTTCTCATTTTTTCCCCAGAATGAAGAACTAAGTATTTTGTACCCAGCAGCAATTGTGACAATTGATGGTTTCAGCCTCTTTCAGTCACTTCGTGCGTGTCGCAATCAGGTAGCAAGAGGTACGTGCAAGAAGGAATGTTTATTTTTCAATCTGTTAATACTTCTTTATTTTTTATTAAATCTACTTAGGGTGAATATCAAATGAAGGTGGAATTTACATCTTCCTTGCTTGTTCATCAATATATTGGCACCTACTGCATTCAGGGATGTTTCTTCCTTTACAGAAAATGTTCTCAAAGCCCAAGTTGTCCAAGTAGTATTGACTGTCTTCTACATGCTCACCATAATACTGTACACTGTTTTTGGCTGGGATAGAGTTTTTTTCTAGTAGCTGGTATGGGGCAGTGTTTTGGATTTGTGATGAAAACAGCGTTGATAGCATGCTGATGGTTTAGCTGCTGTGGAAGAGTGCTTACACTGTGTCAAGGCTTTTTTTATTTCTCACACTGCCCTGACAGTGAGCAGGCTGGGGTTCCCAGAAATTGGGAGGGACACAGCTGGGACAGCTGACCCCAACTGACCAAAGAGATGTCCTGTTCCATATGATGATATTCCTGGAAATAAAAGCTGGGAGGAGCAAAGGAGGAAGGGGGAACCTTCAGAGTTACGGCATTTGACTTCCCAAGTAACTGTTACATGTGAAGAAGCCCTGCATTCCTGGAAGTGGCTAAATACATATCTGCTGATGTGAAGTAGTGAAGAAAGTTCATTATTTTGCTTTGTTTGCATGCTGTCTTTATCTCAACCCACAAGTGTTCTCAATTTTACTCTTCTGACTCGCTTCCCCATCCCAGTAGGAGTGAATGAGTGAGTTGCTGTGTGGTGGTCAGCTGCCCACTGGCATTAAGCCACAGCATACTGCTAAGGTACTTCTTAGCAAGTCACTGTCAGTGGAATGCTCTTCTTCCCAATAAATACTTTGTGGGAAGTGATAATGCTGCGATGATGGCAGCGGTGGTCACTGCTCTTTGTGCTAATGTCTAAGAGCTTTTGATGCCTGGTTTGATTGTGCAGACTTTGATTCTGTTTCTTTAAGTGCAGTGCCTGTTCATACTCTAGTTTAGAAATGAGCTCAGTTTCCAGGGGGTAGAGGAGAATTATGTGGCAGTACTGTGTGATAGATGGCACAAGTATGGTGTTGAGATGGACATCAAGCTTGTTGCAATATCTGCAGCTGAAGTGCTGTATCTTCCTTTATTCTTGATCACCTATGTTTGGGGTAATAGATATTTTGAAGGCTTCACTCACTGGTTTAGTTTTACTGCTGTTCTTACCTCCCACTGTTACATATCTAGTGAGTGTGCTGACTTTGCAAGTACTTGGGTGGAGAAGTTTCCACTTAAACATGCCCAAACCACAGAAATGAATTGTAGTTTTTAAAAATTGTAGGGAATAAATACCATAAATAGCTAGCGAATACACTATTTGCAAGTGCAAAATGTAGTTGTGATGGAATGTCATGTGCAGTTCTATTCAGTTAATTTTTAAAAATGTTTTAATTTCATTATGGTAGATATTTCAGAAGGCCATTTTAACAGATGTTTAAATGCATTTCAACTTAAAACTAAATTATTTTGTGGCTTCAGATTGCATCTGGTGTTTTTTCTCTCCTCTGTAATGCTATTCCTTTGTCTTTGACTCAGTAGAAATTTTTTTGTGCTTTATCAACTTTTGTCAGCTGCAGCATCTGGCAATGAGAATGTTCAGCCTCCACCACTAGCTTATAAGAAGTGGGGTTTGCAAGATGTGGATACGATTGTTGACCATGCTAGTATTGGTAAGCATTTCTGTTTAATTTCAAATATTTAAATAAATTAAATTAATGTTTGTGCTGTTAAATTCGAGTTGAGAGCACTTAGTGTTCCTGTTTGGATAGAAATACATAGTGAGAGAAGGCTGTCATAGTGAATGATCTCATTAACCATTATCAAAAATATACTTTACTTTATTTTCTGTTCTGATGAAGTCTTCCCTCTTACAGCTGTAACTGTCTTGTTCTTTGTTGCTCAGTAAGAAACACCTGAGAGGGACCAGATCAAATGCAGTTATTTCCATTTCTGTCAGGTGAAAGAACTGTCTGGCAGGCAGGTTGGGACTGGTGTGGGTCTTTCCTGAGTCTAGCACATAAGGAAAATTATATTTGAGATTGTTCCTTTCCAAAAAGGACAAATTGACTTGTAGGCTCTCAAAGACTTTTACCCTTCAGGAATTTGCAGAAGCCTCTGTACTTGTAAGAGAAGCATATCTGAGGGACAATAAGCTTAATTTTTCTTCCACCCTTTCTACAAAAGCAGGTAAGAGGTCAGAAGGCTGCTGTCAAGGCAGGTGAAGTGAGTTTGGCACATATATTTTTGCTGGTGAGCTCTGCTGAATTTTTTTTCTTTTGAACAAAGCAGATGAGCATGATAATCAACCAAAGTCCATTAGGTTATTTCTGCCATGTTTTTTGGCATTTCTGTGATTAAAGCTGTTCCTCTTCCCTTCCCCTTGAATGTTGGCTGGTCAGTCAAGAAGGCAGGAATATATTTATGCTTTTAGAGCAATTGCATGCCTTTGTTTTGAATGTGTAAAACATTCACTTTAATGTTTTTGTTAGGCATCATGACACTGTGTCCTTTTGATCAAATGAAGACTGCCTCCAATATAGGAGGATATAATGCAGCTATAAAAAACAGTCCACCTGCCATGTCCCAGTATGTTACTGTTGGAGCCAATCCTTTCACTGGGTTCTTTTTTGCCCTGGAGGTATGTACTACAAAGCTGACTTGTTGAAATTTTGAATAATTAATCCTCCTTTTTTCTGTATGAGTATTTCTGAAGTATTCTTATTTTCATTTTGTGCTGACATTTCCCCTTCTTAATCTTCTGAAATGAGAATGATTTGGAGTGGATGTGATAGTAATGTCTAGCATGGGTTCCTGCTAATGAGAAATTTTATTTTCTATCTTAAAGTGAATGTGATAGTCAAGTAATTTTTTAGAAATTGTTAATTTATTGCCAACTAAGTAACTTAAATGTTTTTGAAAAATTATGTTGGTATTGAGCAAACATGCATCTTAGGGATTTTTGAAGGTCTTTGACCTTTGATTGTGTACACACATGGCCTGAGTATATTACAGTGATTTCTTGTAGGAGAAAACTGCAATTTGTGCTTAACCTGTAGCATATTTACATCATCTTCTGTTGTATTGGAGGAAAAGGATGTCAGTGTAGCCGTGTGTCTTGTACGTTCGAACCCTATGTGTGTGCTGTCCTTATCAGGATTGAAAGTTAATTGAAAATGATAAATTGGAATTTTGGTTTTTGTACTTGCTTTTCCAATATGTTTGTGAAAAAAATGCTTACATTGATATTTGCAAGGATGCCAAAGCCATACACCAGCTAACTCTCTGTAACAGATCATACACAGGGTTTTTTTAACTTCTGTTGCAGACAAACATACTGAGCTACCAGTAACTTGCAGGAGGATTTTACATGGTAAAGAGATGTCAGAATGGCTTTTCTGGGGGCAATGAATTAAAATTTTGCAGTCTTAAAGCTATGCTTTCTGAGCTGAAAGTCCATAGGAGGCCTGAAAAACTATTCTGCAGTTGAGTTCATTGAAAGAACTATTTCTTGACTTTCTAAAGGCTTTGTTCCTTCATTTCAGGGTGGTTCACAGCTGACTATTTCTTGACTTTCTAAATACTTTATTCCTTTATTTCAGGGTAGCTCACAGCCACTGTTGTCTCATGTTGCCTTAGCAGTTGCAAGCAAACTGACTTCAGCATTATTTAATGCTGCCAGGTAATAAAATAAAAAAAATTTATTTTCTTATTAGTAGCTGCATAATACTTTGAATATTTTTAGGACCATTAGTGTAATTGTTCTTACGTGTTTTTCTGTTGCAAGTGGCTGGCTTGGTTGGAAGAGTAAACACGAAGAAGAACCTGTCCAAAAACAGAAACCAAAAGTGGAACCTGCAACCCCATTGGCAGTGAGGTGAGTTGGCTTTTTCACTGTCAGTTGCTTTAGATCTCATGTGGTTTTAATGATTTAAATTATTTTGAGAGGTGTAAAATTGATGGACATGTGACTTTATGCAATAGTGATAGTTTGCAGGTCATTTGTTTTAAGCTTTGTTTCATTTCAGTTTATCATTTTTAACAAATAATTATTCATCTTCCCCTTCCAGTGTGTGGGTTCATTGTTACTGTACAGTCATTGCCTGATCGTGCATGACAAGGCAATCACTCATCCTACTTTCTGAACTTCGCTTTTTCAGTAGGATGAACTAGGCAGAGCTATCATATATCTTGGTAAACAGAACAAGAACTTTTTTCATAATTTGCTCTTAATTTTACTCATGTCTTCTGTTACTTTAAAAAAAGAAATTTTAATCCTTATAAGAAAATATTAAATATTTCTGAAGAAAAAGATGTGTCTAGTGGTTTTTCTTGGTTATTATTATTATTTTTTTAGGTTTGGACTTCCCGACTCCCGTCGCCATGGTGAAAGGATATGTCTTTCTCCATGTAACACCTTGGCAGCAGTAACAGATGAATTTGGCAGGGTTATTTTGCTGGATGTTACAAGAGGACTCGCAGTTCGCATGTGGAAAGGTATGGTGGTGATATTAGGATGGCAAATAATATTCTTCAAAACACTGGGGCTTCTTACGTTCAGACTTAGAACTTCAAGAATTTTAGTACACTGCTTCATTACAAACCAAAGTCAGGTGTAATATAAAGTCCATAAGGGTATTGTTATAAATCCCTGGAATACTTACACGGCCTACAGTTAAAATTTGGTCTGTTTGGTTTGTATTTTTTTTTAAGAGCTTTAGCTCTATTCTCCAAGTTTCTTTCTCTTGCTAAGCTCTAGTACCCTCTTTAATTCTGCTGAGAAGATAAACACTTTGAAAAATCAGGAAGATACATAGCTTGTTAGATTCTCATTTCATCATGGTGACTACACAAGGGACTCCTCAATCTCTTGCATTGGTGTAATGTCCAGAGTACTGACCTGATGAGTTTGGGGGTTTTTATATATCTTCTTCAGAAGAATCAAATGATTCAGAATCAAAGCTTTGCCAAAGGCTGCATTTGCCCACTCTGGTGGGCCCTGTTCCAAGTCAATGAACCAGAGTTCTTTACAGGAGTCAGGACTTGAACAATTTGAAACAAATTTTAAAATTACAGCTTGATGCACTAATCTTGTATTAATTTCTGCACACTAATGAACTTCTGTCTTACAAAGGATACCGTGACGCAGAAGTTGGTTGGATACAGACTGTAGAGGACCTTCAGGAGAGGGAACCTGAGAAGACGGATTCTTCTCCTTTTGGAAATGCACAGGGTCCAAGCAGGGTAGCTCAGTTCCTTGTGATCTATGCTCCAAGAAGAGGCATTCTGGAAGTGTGGAGCACGCAGCAAGGGCCTCGGGTTGGAGCCTTCAATGTGGGGAAATACTGCAGGTAAGAAACAGGTAGCAGGTAGGCGTTGGGGCTGTGCTGCTGCAATGAAGTGATATGTGGCTGTGCCAGGGGTAAAAGTTCTAGGAGTGCTGGCAAGCACTTCTTGTGCTGCTCAGTGTTTCTACTGAATGCAGCTTGTTGTTCTAGAGGTGGGGGCGTTGTCATATTTCATCACTCTCCAGTCTCATCTGATAAACGTGTTTAGCAGTTGTTAAACCTTAGCTTTATAAAGCCCTTTGTCCTTTTATTTAATGTGTGGATGGGGGAGGTTGCTAATTTTTTTCTTCTGTATAAAGGCTGTTTTCTGTTGGTTTCAGGCTGTTGTATCCTGGTTATAAAATCATGGGTCTAAACAATGTGACCAGTCAGGGATGGCAGCCCCAGACTTATCAGATCTGCCTTGTTGATCCAGTCTCTGGAAGTGTAAAAACTGTCCATGTACCTTTCCATTTAGCACTGAGGTAAGGACTTTCTATGCTCTATATATGTAAATTAATTTCATTATTGTTTTTGGAAGCAGTTGGAGGCAGCATTTCTTGTGTTCAAGCTGAATAGTAGTCTATAATAGTCTCATTGATTTATATAGATTAACTTGATTTTGATTATTGTGATGTTACCTTAAAGTCCCATAAATAATAAAAAAATACAGTTTTATTGAATCATTACTTTTAGTTCTCTTCACTCATTCAATTAAAAATTCTTTTCTTTCAGTGATAAAAAGAGTGAACGAGCAAAAGATATGCATCTAGTGAAGAAGTTGAATGCTTTACTCAAAGCTAAAACCTCAGATTCAGGTAGGCTCTCCTGTATAATTTCTTAAGATCGTGTTATCAAGGGGTTCTTGGATTATCTGTTCTGTAAGTGTACAATCACAAGTATGATTGTGGTGCATTCTGACAGCTGTATGGGCTATGAGTTATGGTCCTTAAGTAGCCTGGGGTTTCTGTTATTTTGTTTCATTTTCCCCAAGTTATTTTGGCAGTTTCTGCAACAGTGTCTTCATCTTTGTCATGAACCCATACGCACCATAACTCTGGTGCAGGTTGGCTTGCTCTTCAGAAGGCTTTTGAGAAATACTAAGCGAAGTTGTGATTGTCTTTCTTTGCAGATTTAATTGAAGCTGAAGCAAAGGAATTAATACTTGATATCAAATATCCTGCTACAAAAAAACAGGTGAACATTTAGAGTATGCTTTAATATTAGAAAAAAATACTGCATTATCAGAGTGCTAAATCTTTCAAAATAAGTTGGTTTTTTTTCCCCTAGAGTTACTTAAAGCAAATAATTGAGGGTTTCTATGTGGTTTTTTTCTGGGTTGTTTTTTTACAACATATTGACTAGAATTAACTTTGACTTGTGACTTCCCCAAGGCATTGTCCATGAATAATAAAAAGAGAGAAGGCCCTTCTGTAGGAACACATTAAGCCACAAGTATATGTGAAGGTGAAATACAGATGAAAAATTGTGGTCAAAGTTGTGCTATTGTCGGCTTAACTTGCATGTTTTTACAATAAGATTAAGTGAATGTTTAATTCTCTTGAATATCTGCTTAACAGGCTTTGGAAAGTATATTGACAAGTGAACGTGTGCCACTTTCATCTCTCACAAACATCACTCAGACATTAATGGATAATTTGAAAAAACAGGGTACGTGGATGTTTATTTTGCAAATATAGAGAGGCATTTGCACTTTGCCTCCAGTGCTGTAAGACTATTGTAGAAATGTTCTGTTCCACAGGGAGACCACACTTGATCTGCTTAGTTTTGGTGCTAGATATCACAGGATGTTGCTTTTCCATGTCTTTTTTTAATGCAGACTGCAAATAGCTTGCTAGTGAGTATGCTTTGCTATGCTTGCTGTATGCCTAGTAACTTGTGATCATATTTTTAAAAAAAAAAAAGCAACAAAACAAACCAAACAACAACTGGTCTGGGTGCTTGTGTCCTGTAAAAGCCTCCTTTAGAAAGAAGGTTCATAGGCTTTTGCCTGTATATGTTTTAATTTGTCTCTCCAAAGAAGGAAGTAAGGATGTGGTATGATCTGTGAATTTTAATGTACTTGAAGCACAAAATCTTTATCACTGAGGGTCTGAGCTGTGACCAGATGTCAAGTTTGGTTTGGTGGGTTTTTTTGTAAATTTTGCTGAAGTTTACCACATACTTCATGTTTTACTAGAGATTTCAGAGCCTATGTCAGGAAACGTCATTGCCAATTCAAAATCTTGTCGCTGAAAGTCAAAGAAATTTCTCCTTCATTTCTATCTGTGGTAGTTTTTTTTAGTTTTCTTGAAGCAGGTAGAGGAGATTGAGACCTTCACACATGCAGTTCTCTACCTAATTTTGGCTTGGCATTCTAAATCAGCAGTATTATCCATTTCTGTTAGAACTCCAAAAAAATCCAAAGGAAAACAGAAACATGCCTTCGAAGACTGAAGAAAGGTTGACAAAGACTATGGTCTCTTTATGTAGTTTTCATCATCAATCTCTTGTTGTCAAATGTAACATTATTTCCCCACAGTCACAATATACAACAAACGTGACTAATGTTCCAAGCCTTCAATTTCATAAGAGCAGTGTCATATTCCTCCACTTCTGTCTAGTAGGTAAAGGATAATATGAAGCAGATCCTGGGCTCTGTGAATGCTGTGGTTGTGAATTCAAGGTCAAGTGGCTCTGTGACAAGCTCTCTGTGTTTTTCTCTTTTTTTTTTGGTAGGATTTTAGTAGCAATGTATCAAAAGTGTTTAAGGGTTTGTAGGTGAAAATCCTGTTTAGAAGCAGTTTCAGGTGAAAGTTATGTATTCAGAGAAATCTTTTATTATAGAAAGGTCTTTTTAGTATCTCTCAAAACAGCTTTCTTTAAAGACTAATAAGTTGGAATAAAAGGATTTTTTTGGACATGTTGGTGTTAGTTTCCTGTATTGTTTGCTTTAATTGTTACTGAAATTGGAATGTCAATAGATACATGAAATTTATGAGACTAAGATTGCAAAAATAGAGAAGGCAATGTCTTGCTGAGATGAAATTTAATTCATATCAATAGTTATCAAGCCTTCTTCAGACAAATATTGTCAGAATGAATCAAATACCACAGTTTGTTATTCTTGATGAAAGAAAATAGGAACTGTATTTCAGTTTTTGACAGTCTCTGGTTTTGCCTTAAACCAGGAAAAGACAATAGATTTGTCTTTGTTCTGTTCCACGTTGCCAGCCTCCACTTTAAAAACAAGCCTGATACCTTTCTCTAATACCTCTTGTAAAAATAATTCTTATTTTTTCCTCCTCTGAATTGAATGTAATCATTACAAGCAGCAATGCATCAAAACTTAGAGTGAGTTTCAGAAATCCTCCAGTTCTATGTGTGTGTTTCAGTATTTCAGGCTCTGTACTCAAGTTCAAATGCAGTTTTATTTCTCCTCAGAGCTGGAGTGTGTGGATGAAGGACTACTGCAGTTCTGTGCAAACAAGTTAAAACTGTTACATCTTTATGAACTGGTTAGCAAACTAAATTCCCAAAGCATACAGAAGGAGATTTCACCTTCAGATAATGTGAGTAAATTCAAAATTCAGTTATCTTTTAAAATTCAGTGATTATTTAACGGTAAAAATACATTTTAAAAGCCTGGGATAAAGTAGGTAAGTAAATTACCTGTGGCCTGGAACTTTGAACGAATTGTTTATAATACCTTCCCTCTAGCCTCATACAAATGTCTGATAATTCATCTACCTAATATTCATTAGGAGACATATAAAGTTGAGATAGACATGAAAATAAAGCCACAATCTCCTGTTTTCAGTCCTTTATCCTAAGTATGTAGTGTGTTCTTAACTTTGGTTTTGGAGGGATATTTTGGGACCTGTAGAAGTTAAAAATTTTGATGCTTGTGTAGCAATATAATTTGGCTTGCTTTTGCTATAATTTGTAAAGCTGCTTATATATTTACAAAACCATACTGGTATTTTATAGGCTTGTTTACTTGACGGATGATTGTTACGCTATGAACAGGATCTAAAAATGGAAAATGTATCTGTTCTGGCCTTTAAAAAGGCAGCCAGACAAACTCTTCATTTGAGCTATGTGAATAATGGATTTGGAGATTATTCAATCATTTTGGCCCTTCCTAAAGATATTTTTAGTGTTGAAAATGAAATATTTTGACTCTTTTGACTTTTTTAGTTTTTGCTATATTTTGGAAACCATTGGCTTGTGTAAGTCTTGAGATATGAGGGTTTTTGCTTTTGCTTTTAAGGACTTGGCTAAACTGCTTCGTCTTGAAGAAAAAGATTTTCATAGGCTTGAAACTTTACTGGAGAACTACAAGAAAGAAAATACTCAAACTACCACTCAGTTGACTGGTGAGAAGGATGACATGTTCTCTGTGAAAATGTTCTTAGAATATCTGGAATATGAAAAGGATGTGATTACTGTAAAAAATATGGAAGATGGTGAATATGTGGCTTTAGGTAAGAGCTATTGAATTCTTTGTCACATTACTCAGACTGATTTTAATCTAAGTGGTGTCAGAGATGGTATAAATATTTTAGCCTTAATTTGAGGGCCTTAGCAACCTGTCTTGCCTTGAAGCAGTATGTAACTGCTTGTTCTAGACTCTTACCTTTAGTTGGAGGACAAGTCTTTATAACTAAATGAGTATCAATACAAGTTAACTACATCTGTGGGTACAGTTACCCTGAAGTCAAGTAAGCACTGTTTGTTCATTTATTAACACTACTAAATTGTACAGTGGTAACTGGATACTTCACAGACCAGCTGTACCCTGCTGTTTCTTTCATGGTCACGGCAGCCTACGAGTGGAGTTAATAGCAGGGCTGACTTTAGCCTCAGAGATAGGAGAGCTGACCAGAGTCAGCACAAGGCCATTACGTATGGCAATAAGGACCCCTAATTTGTGGGGTCGAGATGTTCAACAAGGTCCCTCTAAAATGTCCATTGAATTCATTTAGTCCATGACTCTGGGCTCCAACTGTCCTAGTAGTCCTCTGGGGCAGGAGAGGTGGTATGTAGTATTGGAGTGTTGCATGCTGAAACCTGTGCTGGTTCCTTCACTGCTGTGCTTGTCAAGTTATATCGTCACTGCACTTTGCCAGATTCATCAAAATTAAATTGTCATTAATCTGGGTAATTTTTGTTTTTTGTTTTATAATACCATTAATATGGCATATAGCAACCATAGTAGTGATGCCATACAATATGATACTGCAATTAATGTCATACAATTCAACTTTTTGGCTGTTCTCACCCAGAATCAAATCCCCTTGAGGTACACATTGGACTTCCCCAAGTGTATCCTGGTCCTGTAGCAAAAGCAGTTCCACAAGTGGGTTTGCTTTTGCCTGAGGCAGCAATAACATAGACTCTGTTCCCCAGCATATTTTTATCTCTTTCTGTGTACGTAAGAGTTTTGATTGGGCAGGGTTAGTTTAGTTGGCAGATCCCTTGGTGCTGACTAACCAAGTGACCATAGCTAGGTGTGTATCCCAATGTTTGAATGTCCCAGCACCCACTGCAGTCCTTGTAGCCTTTAGAAGCCCATTGCATCTTTTGATCTTTCCAAAGGCTGGCTTCACCCTGTTCAGTGCAGTCTGGATCTATCCACTTGCCTGGGTGACACAGAATGTATTCCTTAAAGGGATTCCTTCCCTTCACACCTGGGAGGAGTTGCCTCTAGAGGCTGAGGACTTGTGTCCCTTTTCCAATTGTGTTGTCAATACCGTCTACCCTGGAAAGGGATCCCAGCTCTTTGGCTTCCTTATCCTTTGATTTCAGGCTACTGGCCCTGTTATCCCAACATAAGAACAGCTGACTGACAATGTACTCACCTGGATTATGGCTGAAATCTTCACGGATATCTCGCAGCTCCCCCAGGGATAGGAATTTTGTGGTTACTGCCGGGTTTACAAATTCTTCCTCTTCTTCCTTCCTGAGTAATGACCACCTCATTCTACTGCTCTCATGCTGGCCCTGCTTTGGAGTAGCCTGCTTCATCCACTTCCTTCTCCTGTTCCTCTTACTGAGCTGACTTCCAGTATTTCTTCTTGTGTAGAGTTGTCAGTGATTCAGTGTCAGGTTGGTTCTCCAGTTCAGCCATGGTGTCTGTTACTGGGCTCGGAGTAGCCACAGTGTCTGTGACTTTGCCATCAGATCCAGAGGCCTTCTCTTCCCTTTGAGCATAGCGAGCAGTGTTGAGCAGAATGACTGTAATTCGGCTGGAGAAGGGGAGGTGGAGGAAGACATTTCTCCAAGGGGCCCTTGGAAGAGCAAAGGTGTAATTGCGAATCGTTCCCGCTGGACGGCGCCTGAGGGCCGGAGCAGGCGGCGGGATGAGGACAAATGCAGATCAGTGTCACCCCAGAGATCTTACCTTGCCATGAGCCAGCGTTACAAAGTACATGATAACCCCAACCAAAGCCCCAGGGGTGATAGAGCACAACAGAGAATGTTTGCAGCAATTTACACGTCATTTAACTCTGAAAGCAAATCCATCAGCAGTGTGACCACAGACTATTAATGTAATGAATGCTTATGACAAATTTGTTTTAACATGCTCTGGTGAGGTCTGTCATTATCTCAACCCTCGGTGCCCCTTGCTGGGCATCAGAAAAGACTGTTGTGGTTTAAGCTGGCAGGCAGGTGAACACCAGGTGATCCTGAATGTAACTTGTTTGGTATTGCATTCAGTGGGGGCTGATCAGTAGATTGCCTTTCATGTAAGTGTAAGGAGAGGGATTGTGGTTTTAGATACCATTCATAATGTCAACTAATTCTTGCTTCAGGCAGCTTTTTCTTCTGGAAGTGTTTGTGTGGGGAGAGTTCCACAGAGCAGATGTGTCATGCGCTGGAATCAGCAGGTTTTAGCCCACAAACCTTGTTGGTAAGATGTTTATTACATGCTTCAAAACTTTGATTTAAAACATTAAAAGTAAAATTCCTACATGTTGACCCTTGGATTATTGTTGTATTCAGGCTGTGTTCAAATACCCCTGTATTCAGTTCTTTTGTTGTTCATATTTGCATTTTCCAGTTAAGAGATATCAAAGAAAAAAAAGAAGGAAATATTCTAGTAGAAAATGTGGGTATTCTAGTGGGAATGTCTATAATATGCATTTAGGACTACAAGTATTACAAAATTTTCAACTGTAATATTAATAACTACTAATGTTTGCCAAGTTGAGCCTTCAAAAAGGAGTGTTTTCTAGAATATCTTTCTAATTAAACCTACTGATTGTATTATTTAATTTCAAAATCTCTCATAGGGTGCATTGTTCCATATATTTTTAACTAGCTATGTTAATATAATAGTTCATGGGTATAACATTTTTACTTTGTGATACAAAACTTGTTTGAGAAAGTGTTTGCATTAGGTGTGTTGCAATATTAGACTTTAATTTTACCACTTCAATTCCATGTTCTCTTTTTTTTGCAGTCACTTCTTCTCAATTTATGGCTTTCCAAGGAAAAAGATATTCTAGACAAACCAGATTCTGTCAGTTGCCTTTACACTATGCTGTCACTTCTGAGCAAAATGAAAGGTGAGGTGTGCATTAGGAATACGTAAAGGCAACTGTTATTATTATTAGAAATTTGGTACTCTGACTAGCCTGTAATTACCACTTTGAGTTTTCCCCCCTTGCAAGTTATGCAGCAAAACTAAATGCTACATGTTCAGGGAGTAGCTAATCATGCCATGTTTTCACTCTCACTCTACACTAAGTTGACACAACTCTGGTTTGGCACCAGAATGTGGCTGTCCAGCTCACTTCCCTCACATTACTTGAATGTATAGTCCCTTCTCTTTTAATTTGTGCTGACTGGCTCTCAGAGATCCTTGTGACACTGTTACTTTAGCAGCATTTGTGTATTAAATATCTCTGTAAGTTGAGGAGTACTCTATAAAGTCTATAAATTTGCCATGATTTGGGGTAGGTTGTATGTATGTTATACATATGAATAAATACTGACTCTCGTACCTCACAGCTGCTGTGGGTAAGTATGTGCCAGGTTCCTTTATTGTCTACTTCACCATAGAGCAGCATTATCAGCTTGAAACTGGAAGCATGAATAAGCTACTGCCGCTGTCTTAGTAAATCAATGCTGCTGAACACAAGGTAGCCTGAAGGGAGACAGCTTGAGTAGCATCTTGAAATCACAAATGAATCTGCACTGTGAGGTGTAATATCCCTTAGATCTAGTAAGCATGCAGCAGGTTTGCTCTTTAGTGATTCAGATATCTTATCTGTTTGCTACAAATGAGTTTTGGAGGATGACTAATTCGCGTTCTGTTCTAAATCTGAGTTAACAGTTCAGAACCCGCGTGCTACCTATCTAGAAAGTGATCATGTATAGTAAACAGAAATTGCTCCTCATGGGCAAGCTGTGTTCACAAGTGCTGGTTCCGGGGTCCGTGAGCTCCTGCTCAATGACCCAAGCTGAGTTTCCTGCTTTCCCTTTGCCTCCAGTCGCTATAGACGAGTCGTGGGACACGCAGTCGGTGTCCCCCTGGTGGCAGCAGATGCGCACGGCCTGCGTTCAGTCGGAAAACAACGCAGCTGCTCTGCTGTCCGCTCACGTGGGACACTCTGTAACCGCACAGATAATCGACAGCGTGACAGAGAAAAAGGTAATTCACACCTCCCCCTTCTCTTCTATTGACTGTATCAGTTCCATCCAACCGTCTTGGTAACAGTCACATCCTCAGCATTTGTCCTCTTTCCAACCTGGGCACAAGCGTGCTATCCTGCAAGCTGAAAATTTGTGTTTAAATTTGGAGAACATTATGCTGAGATGAATTAATCTGTCAGGATTATTACTAAATTTATTTAAATATGGAAACGGTACTGATTTATTAAAATATGGGTATAGATCTAGCATTGATACCCAACTGAGATGGCCAAGACTCTCTAACAATGAAGTTAGAAAGTGTATGCTTTATTAATTACGGATGGCCATCTGTGCGGACTGGCTTCTAAAGACGCAGAGTAAAATCACAAAGCATTGTAAGGTCTATTTATTTACAAAAAATTCAATACAAATGCATATTCATAACATTGCCACCTCGTACTCTTCGCTTTGTATGATAATTAGCTGAAAACTAATTAAACATGTGCTCTGGGCTCTTTTTAATGGGTTAGTGGTCTCTGAATTTGAGGAGGGAGGTTTGAAGATGAAGTAATTCTTTTCTACTTTGTTTTGACTTGTCTGCTTTTCTGGGTCATGGTAATTAACAGAGTCTCTGGAAAACTTCTAGTTCCTCCCTTCACTCTCTATGAATGGGAATTTTAATTGAAAAATTAGTTACTGTCTGAATCTCTTTAGATCTGCTGACTACTAATGCAACTGAACAAACAGAATAGCTTAGATAATTAATCTTTAGCTAATCATTTGCTCAGTTAATTAAATTTAGCTGCATTTTCTGCTTTACTTAACTTTTTATTAAAATCTTAGCACGTATTTAAACTCTATTTTTTCATTAAATTTTTAAATTTCATGTTTCAGTACATTGAGTTTCTCTCTCAATAGCAAATGATGTTGACAAAGCCTATGTGCTTTCTACATAAATTTGAGAAGTACACTGAACTTTGGATGGTAAACCTGTTTTAACACAGTTGTTGATTTATTTTTTTTTTTAAATATGCTGTTGAATTTTTGTAGTACCTATATTTCTGTCCCTTCTTAACATGATGGATGCTTGGTTTTCCTGGCAATAAATACCTTTACCGAGTTGTGATTAAGGCTCTGAAACTGCATACAGCATTACAACTCAAGATGGAAAACATAATTCCATTTCCAAATAGCACCAGGCAGATGTGTCTGCACAGATTTAGATGGGGTGTAGCTGATCCTCAGTCTTGTAAGTAGAACCAGAGAATGGTTTGGCTTGGAAGGCACTTTAAAGATCATCTGGTTTCACCCCCAGCTGCCATGAGCAGGGACACCTCCCACTAGACCCGGTTGCTCAGAGCATCGTTGTCCTGGCCTTGAACACTTCCAGGAAAGAGGCATCCACAACTTCCCTGGGTAACCTGTGCCCACCACCCTCACAGTAAAGAATTTCTTCTTAATGGCCAATCTAAACCTCCTTATTTGTCTTTAAAGCCATTTTCCCTTGTCCTATCACTGCCTGCCCTTGTAAAAATTCCCTTTCCAATAGACCCCCCTCAGGTACTGAAAGGCTGCAGTAAGGACACCTTGGAGCCTTTTCTCCTCCAGGCTGAACAATCCCAACTCTCTCAGCCTGTCTTCGTAGGAGAGGTGCTCCAGCCCTCTAACCCTGTCTGCCTAATAAATTTTACCTAGATCACCAGGTAGTGTTTTAGTATTTTTTCACACTCACCTTTACTATTGCAACTCTGTTAATTTAAATTGTCAGTGTTGCAAAATAGAGATGTTGATATGTTGCAACATGTTATCTTTTACCCACACGCCCTCTTTGTCCCTTTTTCTTCAGTTCTGCTTTTAAAGAAGAAAGTAACAGATTTGTTTCCTTCAAAATTTCCCTTCCATAAAGCCATGTATGTTGTGTCGTCACCCCCCCTGCTTTTTTCTTTCCTACCAATCTGGAAAGATTCTTGGGCTTCCTGGCAGAGCATTTGCTGATAAACATGAGAATTATCAAAATAATGCACAGAACTACCATGTAGTGTGATCCAGTATTTCTGGATACATGATATATGTATTTTTTAATATGATAGGAAATGGAAATGTAGGTGGATTAATAATATATTTGGGGAATGTGTATATAGTGGAGGATTTAAAATTAAATATTTTTAAGGGATTCTAACGCACTTTTCAGCTAAATATGAACTTAAAAACGGGACTGTAATATGATCCTTCTGGTCTTTTTATTTCCTCTAGGCTTTTATTTAAGGATCTGTGTAACTTGTAAGCAGTGTGGGATATTAATTGATCTTTGCATAATAGTTAATGCATACTTTGAAGTAAGTTATTCTTTAAAATGCAGTAGCTCTTGGGATATAGCTTTGATTTTTAATGCTATGCATTTTTTATGAACAGAATTGTGCTGCTTTAAAATGAACAGACATAACCTGTTCATATGTTCTCTTAGTTTTCCCAAATAATTGTAGGTTCAGACACAGAATCCTGGGAAGCACTTTCCCTTGATACTGAATACTGGAAACTTCTGCTGAAACAGTTAGAGGACTGTCTGATACTTCAAACACTACTGTACAGCAAAGTGACCAAAAGGATAAAAAGAGTTTCTTCACTCCAGACTGAGCCTCTGGGCAGACTGTCTGTTAAGAAATTGCTTGAAGCTGGAAAAGGTACATTTTATTTTCTTGGAGAGATTGTTGGTTTTCTTTCTAATAGGCTTCTGAGCCATCCCTACCTATTTAATGGTGTGCTCTGCATTGGAAACTGTTCTGCTGGATACCATTCTTAATTTAAAAACCAATGCAAATCCTGTAGAACACCGCTTTAAAATAGTAAAAAGGTGCTACCGTAAAGACTGCATTGTAAGCTTCTGATCAGTTGATTAGGAAGCTTTTTAATTGGTAAAGTTACCTGTATGTAATTAAAGGTGGTAGTTAAAACTCCTGTATTGGCTCTTGTCCTTAGATTTTGAACCATAAATAATCTGCAAGACATTGATTCTACCGCATACTTTTCTTTTCAATATCCTAGGAGGGATTGCTGACACTGTAGCAAAGTGGGTTTTTAAACAAGGCTTCAGTCCTATTATACTGAATGTGGCCCAATACAAAAACAATACAGATAGTACTGAAGAATCTGTAGAAATGCATAATAATCTCCTTCGTGAGGAATCAGAAGCAGCTACAGGCTTGGAAAGAATCCTAGGTAAGAAAATAACGTGAATTTTTCAAATTATAAAAGTCTGCAGAGCCTGTTGCCATGAGGTAGCAGAAATTTTAGTGGGAAGAGGTCTGTCTTCTAACTTCAGATTTTTTTTTCTAGAGCTGCTGCAGGTGGCATATCAGCAATTTCCATGTAGTCTTGAAGTGGATGTACTCCATGCACATTGCTCTTGGGAATGCGTAGTGCAGTGGAATAAGGACCCAGAGGTAAGAAAATTTCATTTGCGGGCAATAATGGTTAAGACCGAGTTGACAGAAGCAGCTTCACAAGTTTCTGGTAGTTCATAAGAACATTTATTAATAAGGCTGGCTTTGAAAGCAGTTACTAGGTACAGTTTTTCTGTGCTAAGTGGCAAGTGGAAATTGAATTGAGAAAATGAGAGTATGTCCTGAGGCTGAAGGGCACTTCACAACACCAAGACTGTTTGTTTCCAAGCTATCAGATTCTCAAAACTGAGTATGGAAACTGGGTTCAGTTTGAAAAAGGTTTTTGGCTATATGTGCTGCACATATGGAACAATTTAAGTACTGCAAAATGGAGGGGAATTTTTCACTGTTCTAAAAATGCTTAAACAAATCACAGAATACTAAATTTTTTAGACTAGACCCCATTGTATTTAAGGAGGAAAGAGGGATTTCTTGAATGTTCTCAGGTTCCCTGGCCACTGCTGGGAGCTGTCATAAGAAAGAAAAAGAAATTTGTTTTTTCCTTCTGCTGTCCTATAGTTTCTCTAATGGAAAATGTTGTCCTAGGTTCAGATGATGTTAAAAGTTAGATTAGCACTCTTTAGACCTGTGCCATATAACTTGATATAGAATAGAAGGTTCCTCTGAGGTTGTTAAAGACTTACTCCATCATAACAAAATTGAGTAAAAATTAATCTTTTCATCAGAAACGGATTTTGTATTTGAAAAATGACTGTAGTCAGTGAAGGTGCCCTTCGGCAAAGACTGTGTTAGAAGTACTTATACTAAAAAAACCCCTGAAATTACAGTTTGTTTCATGATTACTGAAACAAACTTTGCCATGTGTTTGTCAGATACTGATAGAGAAGATTGCAACAGCAGAATAACTTAGAAGTTTTATAACTGTGAAAGTAGTAGCTTTAAGATAATCTACCTGGGTCCTTTAAGAATTAGTAAATTACATTTAAAGCAAGATTTGAATAATGTATTGTACTTTAATTTTATTTACTTTTATTTATTTTTTTCCATAAGGAAGCATGTTTTCTCAATAGGTCTATAGACCATCTAAGATGCATCATTAATGCTCACATTCAGCATGGTAAGTACAAAGCTCTTAGTAAAAATAATCTTTGTAGAAATTGTAAACCAGAATGGATCTTTGTTGACTAAAGTAGAGCAGTTCATAATAGTGATGGCCATTTTGTCTTAAAACCACCCCAAAACTTTCTGCTGACATTCACGCTTCTCTCTTCCATGGTGAGATTGAGTTTCCATCACAACTGTGAAAATAAGTTAATTAGAGAAAGTTGACGGGTTTAACTAAAAGCATTTTAAAATAACATTGCTCTGAAATGGTTTTTTATTTGTATTTAAATAGTGGAACATAAATTGCAGTCAATTATTTTCATGCATTTCTTGGTACCCTGTTTTAATAAAGGTGATGACCATTTTCTTTTTTGTAGTCTATTTATGTATGCAAATAAGCTGCTCTTTTGCTGTGTACTTACAATGTTTAACCCAGTCTGCATAATATAATATTTTTAGCAAGTTATTAATTGCACTTATGATTGTATTTGATCACCAGTACAGTCTCCTCCTGAGAAATCTAAATTCCAAGTATAAAGCAGTGAGAATAACTCACAATTTCTTCTTGTTTTGTTCACCGTCTTGTAAGATCCCTTATCTGTTCACCTGAAGTTTACAAGTCTGTGATTGTTGTAGGTATTGCTCTGATGATGTGGAATACATTCATAGTAAAAAGGCTTTCTTCCGCTACATATCTTATGGACAAGGTGAGTGCAGTATCTTGATTGGTTTTGAGGCTGCTTTTGTTATTAACTGAAAAGTGAAACCAGTATTTATAAACAATTTTTTGTTTATTCACTTTAAAAAGTATTTGGAATATCTTTGGTTAAACTGTGGAAGCCACCCCTGTTTATTTGGTTTATTATGTAGCTAACTTTTGGAATTGATGAAAGAATGCATATTTTAAAACATCAGATCTGTTGGATGATTAACTAGAGGCAGCTGATCAACTCTGGCTGATGTATACTGAAGATCTAAATGCAGTGTTAGCTTGTAATTGCTAAATAAGAAATATTTGTGAAACTGTTTGAAACTATCTATATGTACATATATAAAATTTTGTTAGAAAACAATAAATATCCTGAAGTGTTTTCCCTGTGCCTGTTTCCTGGTAAGTTATTACCAAGAAACTACCACAAGTCCAGGTTCCATATACATGAACTCTTACTCTGCAAAATACAGAAGATTCTGTGGATGTTGTTGAGCACTTTTAATGGTTTGCTAGTATTGCGAATCAGCTTTTGTTCTAGTATGTAGCTTGTTTGCTTTGAATTTTGGCAATCTTCTGTCCCTGCTAAGCTTCAGGTTTTTCATGTTATAACTATGCAGTGGATCTGTTTACTGGAGGACACTTTAGGAAGAGTGATCCTAGTAAGTGGATAGTGATTTAAAAAAAAGAATAAAACTCCAACACAAAACCTGCAGTGATTTGCTGTCTTGTCTTCTTGTGTCCTTCTCCTTTGCTCCTCTCATTTTCTACCTTTGCTTTTTGTTTAGCTCTCTAAGAACTGGAGAATAGCCTTTTCCTCATTCTTTTCATAGGCTCAGTTGTGCACAGTTGTAGTAGGTGTTGCTTCTGCAGAAACCCTTTTCCAAGTGTCCTGCATGCCTCTGTGCAAATCCTTCACCGTAACTCTTCTGCCTGAGTTAACACCTGCAGGAGAAGAGAGAGAGGTTTTTATTAATTATTGGTTTCTTTCTAATATCATGCTTGGTGTTACAGCTTTATTTCTGCATTCTGGAAATCACTGGGAATTTCTTAGCTGTCTCTGAGATTTGAATGAGGAGCTTGGGGTCTTAGTTCTAGTCCTAGGTATTAAGGGTGAACCAAATATGGACATCAGTGATGTTCATTCCTTTACAATCTGTATCAAGTCTTTTGTTGAAAGCAAGATACGCCATGTGCTGCAGCATGTAGCTGCAATGAGCTATTTGCTCATTTTATATTGGGAAAATAGTAGTAAAAGGTTAAAACATGGGTAATGGATACTATCATGAAAATTATTTAGTTGTGATGAATATTTTTTTTTAACAGGTTGGAAAAGCTCCAAAGGACAGATTATGCAGACGGGCAAGTAATACTACTTTTGTCTGAGTGGGAAGAAATAATTAGAAATACCTTAAGTTTAATGCTGGTTTGTGATTTATTTTTGAAAGCTTCAAAAAAATTAAAAATGTAACCCTAGAGAAAATGTTGCAAATTTTAAGAAGTGTAAATTAATTTTTATCTGAAAAAGCAGATTAGAACAGTAGTATAACTTCAAATATTATAGAGGTTAGGCTTGAGACTATAAGATGACAAAGTGCTATTATTTTTCATGCGTAATATCATTAGTTAAAACCTTTTTGGAAGACAACTGATATGATCAGAAAATCAAATTTACTAGGTGACATTACTCAATTCAGTCTTTGTTGGAGATACAATACTTTAAATAGCTACATTTAACTTTATTCCAAATTTTCCCATTATTTTAATTATTTGTTGTACTTCAGTAAGTATTTGTTTACATTTAAATATATAACAGGTTAAGAAACTGAGCTGAGCTATGTATTTTATGTCAACAACTGTCTTCTCAAATGTACAGAGCTAATAAAAGACTGTTTCAATTCCAGCTGAAACAATTTAAATCTTACTGTTTGTTACCAGGACGTAGGGATGAGTGACACAGCAATGACAGCTTTTCTTGGCTGCTGTTCAGAACTTCTGCAAACTTTGCTAGAGGTAAATTTTTTTTTTTCCCATTGCAAGTAAGGAACTAATGGATAAAAACCTATTTTTGAAGACTGTGGTTATACTAATTTCTGTTCACTTCAGACAAATGTTACTGATACTCTGAACAATATGAAATGTTCTTGTTAATTTCACCGCAGAGCAGTTGTGGTTGAAGCCTTTGCAGAGCAGGCTGGTGTAGGAGGTACGTTCTGTGTGACTGCTGTTGTGTGTTGCTGTGGCAGGCAGACGTGAGCAGTGATGAAATGCAGGCCCCCATGCTGGACACTGAGGACGCCTGGGTGTCGGTGGAGGGCCCCGTGTCCATCGTGGAACTGGCCCTGGAGCAGAAGCGCATCCACTACCCACTGGTGGAGCACCAGTTTGTGCTGTGCACCGTCCTCTATGCCATCATGAGGCTCTCCTTGAAGAGTGTGAAGCCACTGTCACTGTTTGACAGCAAGGTATGGCTTTGAAAGCAGATAATGAAATTTTGCATTAATTAATACTCCCTTCCTCTTGGTATCTGGGATATTTGCTGGCTTTCGCACTTGAAACAGTTCCTGCATGATTCTATGAAAGCCTTTAGTCCACTCTGGTGCATTAATGAAGCTGTCACCAGAATTCAGGCAGAGACCCAAACTTGGTGAGTTTCCTTATGAACAAAAGATTTGTAGTGACCTCAGACGCATGAAGCTCAGCTCTTTAATTACTAGCTGACATGAAAATACTGCATGGTCAGAACACTGGATGATAGGTTTTTCTGGTTGCTTTGAGAGGTGCCAGACCAGTGGAAACATAAGTATTTGAAGGTCAGAAATGTTATATTAGTGTCCCTGTTGTATCTGTTATTGCTGATGATTATTCCAGAATTCTGAGCATCTCAAGGAGAATAAACAACTTGTCATATAACCCATATAAACCACTTCAAAAAGTCTTGTTTAAAATGCAGTATATTACAATCAGAGCTTGATCCTGATACCAAAATTGAGCTTTCTTCCTCCTATCATAACCACACTGCAATTCTAAGAGAATTTAAACACAAAGTACTGGTGTAGACTGTGATCTAATTCCTGCTGTGGAGAAAATGATTTAGTGCTGTAATACTGTTCATATTTTTTCTAAATGATTTACTGAAATTTTATAAATGCAGAATATTACTCTCCTTTTGCCATAGGTTCTTGTCTGCAAGTTCTCATGAAGCATTTAAGTCTGGTTTTAGCATTTTACCACAGATCGAATTCCATTGTGTTTATGCTTTTTTTTGTTTTTCTCTTAGCAGAAAGCATTATATTACCTTTTGTCATTTAAGAGTGCATATTATATCTTGAGTAGAATCAGATCCTATTTCTGTGCCTCCATTCTTTTACATACAATTATTACTATTGGCCATTCTCTTTTTGCCTTTACTTACTCAAGGTTTCCATTTGCTCTGTGAGCAAAATAGAAGATGCAGTACAAAATAAATTTAAGAAATAAGTGGGCTCCTTTAGTAGTGGATCAAAGTGGATTTGTTGTATTGCCCTGTTTCCCTAAGGCCTGTCTTTGGTTCTCAATTTTAGGGCAAAAATGCATTTTTCAAAGACCTTACATCAATTCAGCTGCTACCTAGTGGGGATATGGATCCAAACATGTTATCCATACGACAGCAGGTAGGCAGAAGTTTTGTACTCAAAGTTCTTAAACTTCTGAAGTTACAAATAATCCTGAAGTAACCTGTGATTTTTGCTTCCAAGTTCTTGCTCAAAGTTGTGACTGCAGCGGTTCAAGCATTGTGTTCATCACAGAAGGACAAAGAAGTCTCAGAAGAGGAATATTTTCCTTTTGAAAAGGGGAAGAATTGGCCAACTTTGGCAGCAGACCTGGCTCAGTATCTTCAGATCTCTGAGGATCTGGTCAGAAGGCATTATGTCTGTGAACTGTACAGTTATGGGATGGATCATCTTGGTGAAGAGGTAAGAACAGCTTTTAACATTTTTTAATCCGTACAACGCTGTCATATATTCTGCTAAAATTACTTTTCCACTTACTTAAGATGCATGAAAGGGTTAGGTAAGATTGATCAAGCTCAAAAAATCCCCAGGCTGAAAAGTCAGAGACTAGAAAAATACTTTTTTAGGACCAATAATTACCTTTATTTTTCCACTTTCCCAATAAGAATCTGTGTATTGCAACTAGTGGAAATGTGACAGGGAGTTACAGTACTGGTATAACTAGCATAGCCTTTTTAATTTTATTATAGTTGATAATTTCAGGAATTGGCTTCTTTTACCTGTAATGTCTTTTAGGAAAGGAAAAAAATAGGATGTAAAAACCCGTTCCCATCCATGATGTGGGATATGTTGCTGGACTGTAAGACAAATCTTATTCTGCTAAGCTGCTGTGAAGCTCTTACTGATGTGCTTTGTTACAGTAACATGTAACAGGAGAAACAGTCTCAAAGATTCTTTGTCCTTTTAGTATCAAGAACCTCCTTTTGTTACAGCTGTCAGGCCTCCCGCTAAGCGAGCTGTGTCATGCTGGAGCAGTTTCTAGTCCCTTCCATTTCTCTGCTTTCAGGCCTTCCTGCAGGTGGCTGACAAAGAAGTGCTGGCATCCCAGCTGCTCATGCTGGCCGGGCAGAGGCTGGCCTTCGCTCTGCTCCATGGACAGATCAAGGAGGGCATGGAACTCCTCAACAGGCTTCCTCCAACACTGTGCACTTGGCTCAAAGCTATGGTAAGTTAAGATCCATTTTGGAAATCAGGTTGATTTTCTGAGGCTTCTTTTCACCAAGACAGAGGTTACATCTGAATGGCCCTTTCTTACTTAGTAAGATTTTTGTTTTCCCATTTTTCCTCATGGTCATCCTGTTTCATGGCAGGTAAAGCAGTTTCATGAGTCAAAGCATTAATTGCATTTATAAGCATTAGCAATGTGTCTTATAGAAGTTCTGGAGGGCTTACCTGCAGAATGACTCAATGCTGTGTTCATTGTCTCACACAGGACCCCCAGGGAGTTCAGAACGTGGAAGTGCCAATTGCAGCAACAGCCAAGCTGGTGAGCAAAGTGATCGAGCACCTGCCCGAGAACCACGGGCAGTACAGCCTGGCCCTCAACCTCATCGAGGCTGTCGAGGCCATCCCGGCCTGAGCCCCTGCTGGGCACTTCTGCTCTGCAGGGCTGCAGGGCAGGGTCTCACACAGAGCCTGGACTTTATGGGGAGAATTCCGTGGGGCTGTGGTTAAGCAAGAGAAAGAACAATGCGCCCTATCCCAGAATTTCAGAAGGTAATTTTAAATTGGAGGATATTTTAAATTCTGCACTAGTACAAGTATGTTTAGTTTCTAGTACACTTGCCAGTATCTGAACTGCTTTGTTATTTATTTCTGACTTGAGTGCTTTATGCAGTTGTTTCAATTGGGTATATTTGACAGCAGTTTTAGTCTCTTAACAAAATCACATCTTGTGAAATTCTGTATTTCATGCTGGCAGTAACTGCTGCAGTTTCAATGTTTCATGTATGATTTCTTTTCCAAAAGCAACTTTAGAATTAGACCCAAGAACTTCAGTCTCTGAAGCTACTGTGTAAAACCAATACTGCTTTTTCTGAAGCTCGAGCTGGTGTTGGGCTCACACCTTGTAACTGCATTATGTGACAATGACAACTGCACTAGATGTAGGATGAAACATGCTGGGGCCTTGTGCAAAGGGAAAACAGCCTGGGAAGGAGAACCAGACAGGAGTATGGGCTCATCTTTTAGTCCAGCTCTCCCAGTGCTGTCTCTGGGATGCTGGGCTTCAGCTACAACTGGATTTACATCCCTCTCCATTATTATTAAGCTCTGCTGAGTTTAAGTAGGTCAAGGAATGTCTTACTGTAAGATTGTTCCTCCATCTTATCACTGTAGGAGATGTAGTATGCTATAAATCTCTGCACATGTTAACTTGTAGTCAAAATGCTTAAAAAGTTGATCCAACTTCTCTGAAGATTGATAGTACTGAGTACTTTAGCCTTAAAACCCCCACTTTATTTACAGTACCTACAGGGAATCCTATAGTGGGTATCTGCACTACTGGAGTGGTGTTGAACATGGTTATCTTGCATTGGTGACTCATGTTCACTACTTGTCTGAAGGATGCCAGGAGAGAAAAATGAAATTGGTGTAAACCTTTTTGTCTTTGTCAGCCGAAATTACCAGCTCTACCTTGTAACCTGCTCTTCCTGCATTATATGTAAGAAACATTTGTAACATTCTGCCTTGCTGAGACAGAATTTAGAATTGGGTCTTATCTTTCTGAAGTCTGTGCTGCTGTCATCTAAGGGTTTGACTTCCCCCCAAAAAGGCTGTGCAGGGGGCTTGCTCCATGCAGCCCTCCTCCATCTGTTCTGCATCCCCAGTTCCTGATCACTGCACTCCAAGGTAGCTGATGAAGGCTTCCTGCTTTGATACCGAACGTTTCACTTCCTGGACAGCAAAGAATAGTCAGAATTCCAGTAAAAACAGGTGCCAGCCCGGACTGTGTTCTATTATACTTCTCTACTGACTTCCATAACTGAGGTTAAAACAGCTGTAAAGGAGAAATGGAAGAGGCAATATCGTACAGGTGCCATGACACCTTGCCTGACAGCACTTCACACTTCTGCAGAAAGGAGTGAGCTTGAGATTTGGTCATCATGGAAACTGAGGAAAGCCAAGTGTTTCTTAGCTGCATTACATTCCTCAATCCTGGTACAGCTGTGTAAAGGAATTTACAATAGCTGAGTATCATGTCAGAGCTGACACACTACACCAATCAAATCTGTAATGTATTGTAAGTAATACTCTGTATATAGTGCTATTTTGTGTTTAATTTGCTGTGGATTTGTGTAAATTGATTAAATAAAATTTGAGGTTTCATTGTGTCTCGTCCTTCTTTTTAGGGAATGGTGGTCACCACCTTCTCTTCCGTTTTGTAGAGAGCACTGCTTCTCTGCGGTTCTGCAGAACTACCTGCTGCCAGTACAAAAATTAAACAAGACCTGGTTTACTGGGCAGTTTCACTTAAATAGAAGTGAACTTTCCCAGAACACAGGTGGCTAAGAGCAAGTAAATCAGTCAGTTATTTTTAACCACCCTTTTTATTAAGCTGAAAAGTGATATACACAAGTAGGTGTATATATATATGTATATATATACACACACAAGGTTCCCCAGAATACATGATACTCCTGCTCAGGCTGGGGCTTAAGCATCTGGTTCTACATGTTCCAGTATGCAGACCTGCTGGTCCAGCCACTCCGGAGCAGCTTTTGCAGAGGTCTTTTGTCTTCACGTGCTCCCCTTTGCAGCAGCAAGGACTTGGAGGCACCGTGGGCAGGGAGTGCTTGAGGACTCGGCTGTGTATCTCCTGCAGCGAGGGCATTTGGCTTTGGCAATGGGTCGGGCTATAACTTTGTAGGAAGATTGTTCACAGATGTCACCACCTGTCAAAGAAAGTGTCATTGCTGAGAGAGGGGCTGTAGCTGTAGGTAAGACTCAAGCCCTAAACAACACTGAGTTGTAGTGCAGCAGGCTGTCTGGAATGGTTTTCTTACCTTCCAAGTTAATGAGAAAGGTCCCTTTTATGATGTTTGCATCTGAAGGTGTTTCTTTGGGGAGCTCGCTCAGCAGGGTTGTCTGGGACGCCATCATTATCTCATTCAGCTGGGAAACACTGGAAGTTTCTTCAGCCTGCAGTGCCTGGGGGAGAGAGAACTTTCAGACTTGGAACCTGGTTTTGTTCTTCAGCACCATCCATTCTATAAAACAAATGCTGAGCTGTGGTTCCTAATGAGAGTGGATGGTTTGAACCAAGAGTCTGATTTACTCCTGCCCGGAGCAGGAGGACAGACTTGAACTGCGGTGTCCAAGAAAGTGGCCAAGCAGCTGCTCCTGAGCCAACATTCTGCTCTCCCATGGGACAGGGCTAGCAGCACCCCACCTTAGGATGTTGTGTTAGAGCCCTGCCAGCAGGGTGAAGGTGATCCTTCTCCAAGAAAACATAAAAGCTAGTTTTTACTGTCAGGGTGGTCAAACACTGGCACAGGTAGCTCACAGGGGTGCGGAGGTCTCCATCCTTAAGAGTATCCAAAACCCAACTGGACAGAGGCCTGGGCAACCTGTTCGAACTAAGCCTGCGTGAGCAAGGGGCTTGGGCTGTACAGGCTCCAGCAGTCTCTTCCACCCTCAACTGTTCTGTGATTTTCTGGTAAGTACAAAGCAGAAGAAAGTTTACAGAAATTCGTATTTTTTACACAGACAATGCTACTCTTAGTTGCATTTCTTTACCTCCATTAATTCAAACAGCAATCCAGGCTCAATTACAATGATGACTTCATATTCCAAAGCATTCTTGCCAGAGATGGAGCCAAGGAAGGAATCTCTCATTGCACATGCACCTTCTATTGCTTCCTCAATGCCAGGCTTCTTCCATGCTGAGCTTGCATTAATCCAGCCAGTACGAAACACACCCTCTGAGCCTTGAAAGCAAAACAAAGCAATTCTTAATGTAGTCTGAGGGTTTATTACATAAATAAGAACAGCAAAGAAGGGCATGTTTCTGTAATTGCATTCCTCATAAATGTGCAATTTAACAGTGCACTGAAAGAACTGGTTAGAAGTGGTATGTGCTTTACCTTTCTTGTAAGGGATGTACTGGAAAACCTCCTCTGCCAAGTGGGGCAGAATGGGTGCAAAGGAGCGGACGATGATGTCCAAAGCCTCTGCCAACACAGTTTGACATGAACGGCGCTTAGGATCCTTTGCTTCCTCACAGTAGAGCCTGCAAGACAGCAGTGAAAGCTGGAAAGTATTCCTAGGTTCATGTTCCTGCTCGGGAGCCACACTTTTGGAACTGCCACTGGAAGTACAGAAATCTGAGGAAAGCTTTTCTGAAGTGCCCTTCCCAGGCAAGCACAGTGGGATACAGACAGGACCATCTGCATCTGCAGCCACAGGAAAGAAGATTCTGTACATGTTAATTTGTGGAGAGGGACTCTGTGCTCAGGGAGCTGAGCCTGCAGCTGTCTATCCTTTGCTCTGCTTCATCTGTAAACTCAGCATTAGGGCTTTTCTCTCTTCCCCCCCCCCTCCTTTACTCACATTCTGGCAACTAAAGATCAGTATAACCCCCACAAAACAGCCCTTGCACCTTTACAAAGGGATCTGTCACAGCCTTAGGATTCTTTTACTGATCTAAAAAACCAGATAAATACATTCAGTTGCACAGCTAAGTGCTAAAAGCCCTTCCCAAATTCAGATGCACACCCTTCTAGATAGAAATATAAACCAAGACTATCTTTAATAAATATTTATTTGGTTTTAAATGTGCTCATTTGATGACCTTTTGAAGTGTTCAGTACTGCCAGTGGACAGAAGAGAGCACACCAATGACAACCATTCAGCTGAAATCAACTGGAGCACCTGTGTTCACTCAGCATTCACCTGGAATGTTATTACCTCCATCCCAGACCCATTCCCTTCTTTTTTCCCTTTTAAAGGCAGCAGGAAGGAACTCACCTGTCCTTGATCATGCTGAAATAGAAGTTAGACAAATTTCTGGAACAAAATGCTTGCAGCAGTCGAACAACTTTGCTATAATCATATTGTTTGTAGGCTTCTGTAACCTGGGAGAGGGTGGTGAGAACAGTGCATTGGTTTTCATCACAGCACACAATGACAAACCCTCATAAACCCAAACTTACAGAAAACTGAATGAGTGGCACAGAGTCTGGGAGAAACTTTTCTTTAGAAAGTTGGTGGAGGGGAAAAAATGTTAAGTCAGTCAGGCCAAAGAAATAATTTCCATTCAAATTTTAAGGAGGGGAAAGGGGGAACCCCACAAATTATGCCCATAATTTCAGAACGGTTCTGAGTGACAGAAATTACAAAGTTCTGGACAACAGCAGATTTCCAAAGCTCTAATTTTTAGGTTTGGGGTTTTTTTTAATATCTGTCTTTAACTATTTTTAAACACTTTTAATTTGAGGCCTTGGGCAGTGAGTGGGAAAATCTAGTTGATGTCCAAACCAACTTAAGAATGTTAAAGTCTTGCTCAAAAATTGAAATGGTCTTAAGGGAACATACATTGCACTGAAGGATCTTTTGTGGTTGTAATGTGCCTACTTGACACACATACTTCCCTCACATATCTAAAGAAAATACAACCAATGGAAAACACTACACACACTTTCATTTAAACACAATTCCCCATACCTTGCTGCCATAGTCGTGCAGTAAGTGCAGCATGTATTGATCCACTATGTACATCTCTGTAGGGGGGATGGAATCCGTCTCTGGATTGAAGCCCTCCACGTTTCCCAGCATGAAGCGTAGCGTGTTCCGGAGCTACAACAACCCAGAGCAATTCAACATTAATGGCCTCTGCTTTGGATGAAACACAAAATGCTCATATTCCATCATTAACTAAAATTGACTACTTTTCAAAACGATTGTTTGAATAGTTACAAAAGCATCATGAACTAGACATGGCAGAAGGACCTACAGAAAAATAAAGACTGGCTGTTACCAAAGCACAAAGCTGCAAAAATGAGTCTTTTTCTCAGCACGCTTTAGTATTTGATCCACAGGTGTAAAAAAGCGGTAGTACCTTCCTAAATAAGCTTGGAAAAGCTTTCTTTAGTCCAGAGACTGAAAAGCTCTGCAGGCAATACAAAGAGGACTTGTTGTTGGGATGAACAGTGTTGGCATTTGTGCCTCTTACCTTGTTGATGTCATCCCTGGCAGCATTGAGTACCACAGGCCCAATCAGCACCTCAGTGAAAACGTTGGATTCTGCCACCCACCAGCGGAGAACGTCAGCTCCGTAGGGAGGATCCTTGGTGTGATCCTGAGGATAGACAGGAAAGCACAGAGCCATAGAATATCTCCAGCTGGAAGGGATCCATAGGGATCATTGAGTCCAACTCCCTGCTCCTTGCAGGATTACCTAAAACTCTGTCCATGTGCCCAGAGGCCACTGTGGCTGGAGGCTTCCCCCTCTTTTAGCAGGATTTACTGTTGAGCAGGGCTACAACCCAAAACTGCAGCACTCCATGTACAGGCAGTGCTAGAATCCAGGTGAGCTGAGAGAAACTCATCTGCAGCCTTAAATCCTTATCATCAAAACAGCAATGTTAATATCTAAAAACTACACAGGTTCTTCTTCCCCTTCAGACTGCTTTCAACTCTGGAAAAAGCTTCTCTCCATTATAAAAGAATAGGAACAATTGTGTGTTCGAAGGAATCAGATAAGCAACTCATGCAGGGATTGATTCTTTTGTCTAGAGAGTTGCAAAATCTGCTCAGCAGCCTCAGAATGAGCTGGACTGGGGAGGGAAAAAATTCAGAGCATCACCGGCAGTACAACATCCCTGGCCACAGAATGAAGTTTCCAGAGTCAAAAATAGCCTGAGCAGAGAGATTGCTGGGGAGCAACTGCTACATCTGCCAGCCCCGCATGGTAGGTTTCAGTCAGTTTGAAAGCAGAGGTTCATTATTTTAATTTTTTTTCATTTTTATTATTCCTCTTCTCCATTATTCCATCAACACTGCTAAAAAGGAACCATTCTACACCTTCTGCATAATTTTCTCTTAGCAAAGGTGAGGGGTTTCCTTGTACTACAGCAGAAGCAAAACAACTCAAGGTTTTCAGCCCAGCCAAACAGAACTGCAGTGCAGCCAAAGAAGAGCCTTGCAGAGTTCTGCCACAAGAGAGCTGCAGAATCTGGCAGGGAAAGACTGTAAGTGGCAGTTCTGAGAAACTCAGGAGTTTGACCTACTTTGCCTCCATTGATAACGACATCAGGGTCAACCACGTTGCCAATAGATTTGGACATCTTCTCCCCCTTCTCACCAAGAGTAAATCCATGAACCACCAGAGTCCTGAAGGAAAGATTTTAGTGAAAACAAAATCCCAGGGAAAAAATCTCTGCTAAGAGTAGATTTCTAATGAGAATATTTTTAAGTCAAAGCATACAGAAACCCCCTATTTTGGTGAGCCTGAAGCTTCATCCCCTGAGTTCAACCAACCATGAATATACCCTGTACTACCATCCAAGGAAAGCAAACAACTTTATTTTCCTCATTTAATTTTGTTGTGCAGGCAACAGATTGTTTAGATATCCACAGCATGTGTATTTCAGATTAATTAAAAAGTGTTATTTACTTTTTAAGTGAAGACATTTCCCAAAACTGCACAGCCTCCTTGCAGCTGAGCCACATTATCCTTCCTTATTCTTTCCATCTTCCAGAGGATAAATGGTGTGCCATAGCTCCAGCAGAACACAAGCATACAGCTATTCCCAATTCCCTACAGTCTAATGTTGAATTCACAAGTCAATAATCTTGGGAGATGCACGCTGCACTTCCCAAAGAATTTCTTTAATTATGGGAGTGGGAGAGAGAGCAAAAAGCCAGACTTGTATCTGAAAATGCAATTCCTAAATGACTAAGAAGGAAAACATTATTAGAATTATGATAGAGCAAAGTTAAACAATAAATTAATTACAACCTGAGAAAAACTTTATACTGAAAATGTGAGAACATGAATCAGATACTTGGTGTTGGTTTGATTTCTAGTGTTTATACACTACTGTGCACACTTCCAATATCCATTAAGTGGACAAGAAATGTGTTTGCACCCCACACACTTACTTGTACGGTGCCTTTTTCCTTGCTGCCACACTGGTTAATAGAGAGGACTGAAACCAACCTCCCAGCTGGTCTTTTCCTTCAAGGTATGTATCTGCTCTTTGCTCTGCACCTTTAAAACCAGAACATTTTATTTGAAATAGCAGACCCTGTATCTTCAAACAATTAATACACAAAATCTCTAAAAGGGATTAGTAAAATTTATTCTGCTTTTTTAACCCAGTAGGTAAGTTACTTTTATAAATGGTGTGTGCTTAATTAACCATGATACAAGGGATTCATTAGTATCACAATTTTTAAAAGAATCCAAACCTTGCCAAAATCCAGAATTTAACAAATAAGCTTGGTCTCTCCCAAATGAAGTAATAAATTACAAAAAGAAGCTATCATGCTCAGATTGCTTCACAGAAGTTCTCAAAATACTTTCCAAGTACTCATAAACAAACTGGAATACCCAAGAAATGCTCACATACTTTGGAATGAATAAAAATCTATGCCACCATCTGAAGCTTGCCCACTTGGAATTACTCAGGGCACAAGGCACAGAGGTAATGTGCCCAACAAGCCCATTTAAGGCATTTTCAGAGGAGTGCAGGAAGCTTTGGCAGTGACTACAGCTCACCTGTGACAGAATTTACATTTTTGGCCACTGGTGTTCCAGGAAGATTAAAAACTTCAGGAAAGAGTTAGGACAACATGGGAAACAAGAAAGCCTGTTGGGGATAGAGGCATCTGGAAAAGCCTGGCTTGTTTAGTTTATCCTTGTACAGGCTGAGTAGAAATATTATTCCCTGAAACACACATAGAGGAAAAAAAAAAGAGGAATGCTAGGGAAGAATGAGTGGGGCTAATGAGTACATGAGAGGAAAACTGGGCTACAAGGCAGGCAGGCAGGGCTGACTGCACATTGAAGGCAGAAGAGCAAATCCAGCTACCCCACAGGGTTGAGAGAGGACAGCAAAGTTTAAATGGCTTTACTGGTGGAATTCAGTCACTGTACAAAAAGGTACAAAACTTGTTGACTCAAGAAGTCCCTCCTTGTCCTAAGCAATCCCAGAAAGGTCACCAGAGTGAGAACAGAGTAATGTGGAACACAGTAGAACATGCAAGCCAAAGCCTACAAAGGTGCAAAAACCATACACATATTTGTCAGGAATTCAGTTTTGATTCTACAAGTTGGTGGTGTTGCTTTCCAAATATTCAGACACAAGTTTCTCTACTCAATTTTTATTCACTATCTCTTTTTATGCTCTTCCTAGGACTCCTGAGACAATGTTGCTTTCTGCCACTGGCACACTTGATTTATTTGTTTAACTTAATGGAAGTTTCGATATTTAGATCCATCCTGCAATAAAGGGAAGTTCAACATTACAAAGGTCAAGGCCACACAGTTCCAGGTAGCGCAGGAAAAATGTGTGGATGGGTGTTACAGTTTTTAGCACATTTGCTTGTTCATTCCAGGAAATCTACAAAGACTCTGGGGTTCAGAAGTACAATAAGTAAGGATCAGCCTTGGTATTAAGAGACTGTAAAAATACTTGTGAGGACGAGATAAAAAAAGAATATTTGTGGTAAGGAAGACAGTAACATTAGAAAATCTGTAACAACACATCTGCTACTTACAACTAGTTTACTAGCCACTGGTCTTAGAGAAGTGAACTTTTCATGGAAATGCCAGTAGTTACAACTTAGAGGAGAGAAGAATTTTAACAAACAACTGATTACAAACAGCAAACTGGATTGGGCTTTTCTGACTGGAAACTTGTACAGCTGGCAGGCCGGCTACTGCTGCTTGCAAAGTTAACAGAGGCCTGAACATTTTATCTGTAAAGTACAAATATGGGCTTTGCATATACAAAACCTGCCTTTTAAGTAGCTCCCCTTCCTCAGTTTTGTTAAAGTTGTGATTGTTATACACCAATTAATTACAACAGTGCTCACTTTTTTTTTTTTTAATGGAGAAGTATGTCCAACAACCCCAAAGAGGCTTTTCAGTTGTTTATTTTAACTGAGGTGTAGTACATAGGTCATTAAAGAGAATTACAATTTATGATCCTTCTGGTTTGGATTTCAAGATTCCATATCTTTGATCTTACAGACTTTGACTTTCAGATTAAACGTATTGTATTTTAATGCCAGGAATGAACCAGCTAAGATAAATTCAAGCCTCTCAGTCAGCACAAAAGTTTAAACACTTAGATAGGCAAGTTGTAAAATAATCACATTCATTCAGTTAAACATTAGCCAATAAGATAGGGAAAAAAAGTTATGATATTGAAAACTACCATCATTGCAATACTCACAAAACTGTGGGTAAAAAGCTGTGTGACTTTTACCCGTGGCAAATCACATCACAACAGAGTCCAGTGTGCATTTTTATATGAAACATTTAAAAAAATAATCATCTCAGGGTTGTAGTGAGGATAGCACTCTGCCCATGAGGAAAATGTATGAGAATTTTAAGACATTAAAAGGTTCTATTAAGCAGATGCTCCAGGAGGAGCTACTGAAATGAGCTTTATCAAAAGGTTGAACTTCAAAGCAAAAGAACAACAACAACAAAAAAAAAGGCCTGGGCACCACGGCATTAAGTATTCAAAATTAGCACATGCTTTTGAACAAAATTTTGCTTTTACCATACTGTCTTTTTGGAAGCAGTGGGTTAACACTCTTTTACCTCACAGCGGCATTGTGAAAATGCATTTATCCATGTATGAAGCATTTGGACTTAAATTTTAACATTGCATAAAACAGTTCTTCCAAAAAATATTTGAAGCATATGTAGCAAGAAACAAACAGGGTTCGGGGGCACAACAATAAACTATTCAGTGAAAACAGCGTTAGGCAAACAGAGCATTAACAGAGCAAACAGCATCCCCAAGGAACTTCAGGGGCAGTGGGATTTCAGAGAATGTTGCACTTGTTGATCTGTTCAATTCCTTTAACCTCATACAGCAGAATCTCTCTTCCTGCTCCTCTTTACCCCCTTCCCAACCTGCTGTGTTTTCTGACAGCAATCTGTGTGGCCACCAGCTAAAGGGATTCATTTTGTAACAACTGCATGTCCTTTAGTAAGCTGGCACAGCTGAGTCAAGTGCAGTGAAAACTCAGGCCCAAGTTCCCCAAGTTGCAGAGATGCTGGAGAGAAGGAATTATTTTCACAAGACTGAAACTGACAGGGAAATCTGTAACATCTGTTACCCCTGCTGGTTACTAACAGATCATTGATTTATAATTTTCAATAACCTGTGTTCAGGGTAGAGTGAAACAAACATTAGTCTCAGTTTTAGCCATCTTTTATGTCCTGCAGTTGCCCTGAAAGTAACTTGTGCTGTGAAACAACCTCTGCCACCAACAACCTCTGCTATCACCCACCTTCTATCACAAAATTAGTTCTTCTTCCTGTTATGACATTCTCTTAGCATTTATGAATTTCTCCATGAATTTCATCTTTTTTTCTCCAAGACTACTTTGGAAAAGAATCCCACCCATTAGCCTTGTTTGTAATGCTTGCTGATTATTGATATTGGAAGAGGTTCTGCAAGAAGTTTTAAAAGCTGCATTATATTGGGAATGGATGACAAAACTCTTAATCCAACAACTTCTCTTGCAGAGTTTCATAAAAGGTAAGTTAAAACAATAATTTGGTATGAATCACTCAGATTGTATTTCATTTCTGGCAGTGGCTAAAAGCCTCAGTTACATAGGAAAAAAGGTAATGCAACTTTTGTGTCATTTCTGAGAATACACAGGGTTACAAGGTTACACTGCTGGTTAGTCAGTACCCAGCTTTTACACCAGTGGGGCCACTCCAGTCATGTCACACAGCAGACGATGCTTTACACACACACAAGTTCCAGCAAATTTCATAAAAAGAGAGGACTAGGTAGAGAAGAGAAACTTGTAATGGTTCCATGAAAGAAAAAGTCTGTACTGTGAAAACCTAAACATTTATTAGACACTACAGAATCCATATGGGAGCTTTACACAAATTAACAACAAATCAAGAGTCTCAATTCTGCTATTCCTTATGAAAAGACATCTCCTTTACACAGGATTAGAGGTAGCTTTTGCAGGCTGAGGTGTTCAGCCCTTAAAGAATGCAAGTTTGTAACTGCATAAAATACCACTACTTTGTTATACCTTTCAAAATCAAGCCAGAAATATTTTTAAAGAGCATAAACCTCAATATATGTAAAAGTCTTCTAGAAAATTAATGTTTGCTGATGGTACTGTTGCCTGACCACGTTGCTAAGAAATAAAACCTCTGGTACTAACGTGTTTTATAATTCAACAAGATTGTTATCATGCAATTGTGTACAGAGGGTTTAAAGTCCAACAGACTTGATGTATGGGACCAGACTCCTCCTTTAGAAAGGACTCCTGACTCTGCACTATCCTCCAGGTAAACAGTGTGTATTTTACATCTTTTTATACAAATATGTATCTACTACCTGTTGAGTAGCAACTACTGGCAGTAGAAGGCATAAATGGCATACAGCAAGTATAAATATTTTAAGCCACAATATACTGCTTTAGTTACTGAAAGTAATCAAAAGTGAAAAAAACACACCTACACTTTTAAATTATAAAACTTACTTAGACTCAGCAGCTGATCTCAGTCTTGTTCTGCTTCAAATAGCACACACAAGCACAAGCTGAAATTTGTTAACTGAAAACAATTTAAGAGTTACCAACTAGCAGCAAAGTACCTTGGCTGTCTGTGCCATGACACTTCTACACTCCAAACAAGTATGCTGTGATTAGAACATACACGGTACACCGCATGACAGAATCATTAGAGTAGAATATTAGAAAAATCTCAACTTTAATTACGCTGAAAATGAGTTTGCCAACATTAAATCCTTATCTTTACAAGCAAAAGTAGCTTTACAAGTCACAACCAGCCTGTTGCTGGCCTAATGTACCTCCGTTTTGCTGACACCAACACTGTCACACAGAAGTTACATTTTGTTCTCCAAGTATTTTAAAAGAAGGATAAACATATGAATTCTGTACCTTCCAAAACATGAGCCCAGGAAGTTCCACTGTCAAACCAAATGTCTAGGACATCCTGTCCCTTGACATACTCTGAAACATCACGACCACCAGCCTATTGAGAGAATAATTATTAAATAATGCAAATAGAATACTCTGTATCATCAATGCTTTTCAAAACTAAAAATAAACCAAATTTGGTTTCTGGACCAGTTTTGTACAGGCTTTGCTACCAACTTTGTGAGTGAATATAAAATAATGTAGATAATTTTTCACAATAGTTTCAGGTAATTACTGATGAAAACCCAAAGCAGGGCAAGGAAAAATTACAAAGAAAACCTCAGATGGCAGAGTAACACTATAGCTTTGTGCTTGCTTAAGTACACAATTGTTAAAGAACAACAAAAAGTTAGGAAGAACTAAATAAAAATTCTAATCTATTTTTATGACCGAGACCTAATACATATTTGGGCTCATAATTTGGTTAATTAGGATGTCACTTTCCTCCTGGTCTAAGAGGAGGAGGATGGAGATCTCTGCCCTGAATTAACAGCATGATTGTGTGTATTTTGCCCCACTCAGATCTCACTTTCTGAATATCCTTTCACAGGATACCTTCTCATGGGGGTACAAGACTGAAGAGGATCATGGGAATAAATGAAGTTTTTCTATTACTTCCCATCACTCAACTGTCTCGAGCCCCTGCTGTACCTGAAATCAGAAGTTTACCTTTGATACGGCCTCTTTTGACAGGAGCTGTTCAATAGGGAGGGTCCACCAGGCATCTGTCCCTTGCTGCTCCACTATTTTTATGACATCTGTGATGGTTTCACTGTGTTAGAAGGAGGAAAAAAGGGGTTTATGAATTGAGGAGCTGCTCACACCTCTCTACAAGTATCCCAGACCCAAAGCAGTGAGACAATGGTACACAGATCAAGCTATTGGAAGCTGTGATTTTCCAGCTTCTAATCCAGACAAGACTCCACAGAGCTTCCTGCCTGTATTAAGGACTTCCTACTTTTGTCTTTCAAGATGGGAGGATTTGTAAAACATACAAAAACCCTCAGGGATTCCAAATATCTTCTGCAAATACCCAGTAATTGGGGCATTCAGAAAAGGTGCCGGCAGCAAGAAAACTTCTAAAATCCATTTTATTTGCTATTTATGTACCTTGAACTTAAAGAAACTACACAACTATTTCCCCTCAAAATATCTGCTCTTTTGACAACAGGTTTATTTTTCTTGCTGGATACAGAGACCTTGAGAACTCATATGGAAAGGAGTGAGAAAATGACAGCTTTTCAAATAGCATATATATAGAACACATTAGTATTAATCCAGTTGCCTGGATTCCCCCTTTTTAGCAATATGTTTTTAAAATTGTAATAAATAAAAATATATTAATCCAAATAACGTAAGAAACTGAAAATTCTGCACCCAGTAGAGGAGTGATAATAAACCATTCAATGTACACTCTGAAGGCAATCTATGAGCTCATATCATATAGCACCAGCCAGGACAAAGGTCCTGAAATAAACAGAAATTACGGAAATAAGAAAAATTAAAAAATCACTGAAGCACTTTTTCTGATGTGAACAGATAAGGCAACCTCAGTGTGTGCAGTTCTGTGCACTGTTTATGACACATTCAATCCTTGGCCCAGTAGGTAAGGCTATGGGGAATTGATTTTTAATATTGCTTAATGCCAAGTCTAGACATAAATTAAGGTATCTTAAAAAACCAAAGAGGAACCCCACACACTTTGTCTTGCTGACTCACAGAGCACTCACTACAGAGGTGATTTTTAAGACATCTGCTGTATTTAAGGAGTACAGCAGATCATGACCTGCCAAGTTCAAACTAAACCTGTTGTGTTACCCAGGCCACGAGAGATTTGTTTATAACTCGAGAAATGAAGATTTAATCAGTTAATTAATGTCTTGACACAGTATTGCAAAAGGGGGAAAAGTAAAATAATGATCTGGCATAATTATCTTGAAAACACAGAAGGCAGATGATCTTCTTCAGTGTCATCACTCGGTTTTGTATTTGGATTTCAGCACAATATTTTACTGCACTGCTAATAA
>VYZT01021134.1:0-34036 GCA_013400735.1 Pomatostomus ruficeps
TCCTTGAGTAATGCCAGTTACTTTTCATGCTCCCTAATTACTGAGTGAGATAGTAACAATTTTATGCCTGTTTCCAAGCTATGCATGTACTAAGTGGCCTGCCATGGGGCAGAAAGGGTAGTGGGAAGAAGTTTCAGTATTGTCTTGTAAAAACCAGTAATTTTCAAGAAACTCACAAGATCTTCATATTTCAAGATGCATTTGCTTCTGCTGATAATCCCTCCACAGATGAATGGACAGAGACTCAGCAACTACATGAGCTTGTTTCCCAAGGAAACAAGGCACAGACTGTTGGGGTGGATGAAGGTAACCCCCCGGTGGTGGGCTGACACCAGAGTCTGAGAAAACCCAGATACACTGGGAAAAGCCTCTCACCTCTCTTTGAGTGGGACTAAAACAGCTGTAACCTGACCCTGCCTACCTGGGCAGACCCCTGACCCCTCCCCTCTCTCCATCCTGCTGTACTGACCCTGACACCTTTTCCCCACCCCCAGTTTGTACCCTTTATAAGCCCAGGCCATGTTGGGCTAGCCTAGGATGAAAGAAGGCTAGCCGTCTTTCATCCCTGGCTACCCTTCAGCGACAGAAATAAAGCCTTGCTGGAATCGCCATATGAGGGGACCCTCCAGTCCTTGCCTTTGGACTGTGCGTGAGCTATCCGACACTTGTGGATGAGAATTCAGTGCCTTTCCCGGCATGGGTGGGTGGGAAGCAGGCCTGCTTTCACGTATGGGACACGGCTGGCTTTCTCTTTCTCCCCACGGCGGGACAGAGAATTAGCCTGAACAGCACTTGCCCCTTCCCCCACCAAACCCCACGAGACGCACCAAAATATACACAGACAAACTCCTTGGCACCAGCCAAGACCTTGTCTCCTAATGCCAACTTTTATTCTGGCTTCTATTTTTATTTTATAGTATAATTTAAATAAGTGTTATATACTTTCTTTTTTTTTTTTAAATCTCGTAATTGTATTACTTACTTTAACTATGTCCAGAACAGAGACGGGTCCACAATTTTCTGTAACAATTCAGAGATTCGACTGTGTTTTATACGTACCAGAGAAGTTTACCTTAAGGTAAGCTTTAAAAAAAAATTATACTTTCTCTATATATTTTTTTACATTGTCTGTAGATATGTTGAAGATTTCCAGTCTTGATTCTACAACAAAACAAGAAGTTATGGCCTAATCTTCCCTAAATACATCAGTTTTCCCTGCTAGCAATTATTTTACTGTAATCAACACTTTAACCTAATTCATCATAGCATGTATTTGCAGAATTGGATATCCAGACTGGGTCATAGATATTAGTGCTTATATACAGAAATATGACTGCTAGATTTCAGGGGGCTTCCCTCTCTTTTGGGCAAGCAATCAGTTCTGCCTCTGTCTAATGGGCACACAGTGTTCAGCTCTCCCTCTGCAGCCAGCACCATGGATATGTGCTCTTCTGCTGCACAGCTCCAAGACAACCAGGTGGCAAGTGATTAGCCTGAGTCAGATAAGGCTGTGAGCAAGAGATTGGCTTGTATGCTTGTGCACTTTAATTCCTGTCTCTGCATGATACTCGGTTTCATTTTTTTCCAACCCTAGTTCTAACAGAAAACATCTTGAGACTATGTCCTCAAGCCCTCATCTCAGGAAAAAGGTCTCATTTTTACTACAGGCTTATGGTACTGAAATCTGTTATCTCATTTCCTCTTTTGAATGCTTCCAAGATAAGAGGTCACATTACCGGAACACTCAGTCCAAGTCAGAGCAAGCTGCATATTCTCTTAGTCTCTTATTATCTTAAGAGTAGTTTCCTAAGTTCCAGGCTATGATGCTGTCAGCTGATAAGACAGAAGCTTGTAGCTCTAACATATTCCATAGACCTAGAAGCATTTCTGATTTGAAATTAGGGAGGAGAAAATTACTACAAGAGGGATACATTTGAAACAGAAAAAAGAGAAAAATAACAAGTTATCAGCATGATATACCAGATTGTGAGGGAATTACAGTGCCCTGGATTAGTGGGAATCCAAAAGGAGTATTTTTTCCCTGTATTTTCGTTGATGCCTAGTATTTTGCTATCATTTTTAAAGGTTTTACTTTTTCACCTTTTGATCAACAACTGAGTTTTTTATGTTTGGTTTAATTTTGTTGGGTTTGTGGGGGGGGTTTTGGTTGATTGGTTGAGGTTGTTTCGTTTTGTTTTGATTTTCTTTTTGCCAAAGAAAACACAATTTTTCATGTCTAGGCAGGGACTTTTGGGTTCCTTTAAGAGCGATATCTTCCAAACAGAAAACACATAAAATAACGGTCTAGAGGTGAAAGTGGTATTATGTGCAAGAAAACTACACTAAGGCTATTTATTAGTTAATAATTTTTGCATTAGAAAATCAGAGAAATAAAGTATTACAAAACCAACTAAAGCCATTCTAAAATCAGTGGGCATCTAGAAGGAAATAGAAAGATTTGCATTGATCCAACATTCAGAAATGTTTATAGGTTCAACCCATGACTTAGAAAAACTGATATTTGATTTTGAACAACAGTGAGCAAACAAAATGACAGATAAAGAAAAAAAGGTTTCATGAGGTCAGTTTTTAAATAAGATAAAGTTATCCATTGTTTTATTCCAAATAAATCCATGGATCCCTCTAGACAAATTTAAAATATTCCTTTAAAAAATACAACAATCATAGTTGATTAAATCAAGAAATCCAATGCTATAAGAGACAAGGGCTTGTGCATTGGAGGGTGGTATTATTGTTTCTCAGCAGCCTATTAAGACTTTTTCATTTAATTAATTATGTCCAACAGAATCAGATTTCAGCAGTTATTTTACTTTACATACAGAGAGAATAGAGAAGGTCTTTTCTTTCAAGTTTTCTTTTGTAGATAATGATTTCTTTTAGGTGAAGATTAGTTTAGATCTAGTATATTTATTTTTAAATGAATTATATAGAAATTTTATAGTGGAAAATCTTTGAAAGAATGTAAATATGAATATGACTTGAAGCAGAAGTATTTTTATATTTTTTATATTTTGCAAATAAATTCAGTTTAGCAAAAATCTGGATTAACAGTGATACCTTTCTTAAGATTTCCTTAGGAGCAAGAGCAATGAAGCTAATACAGTTTATTACATCTCTCCTTTAAACTAAGAATTTCCTCAAATCTATTCCAATTTTCTCTTTCCTTCTGTTAATTATATATATTAACTAGATAATGCAGTGTCTTACCTGTGAAGACAATGTTTTAAAACTGCAGACTATTAATCTGCTCTGAGAGCAACTCTATGAAGGAGAATATGAATATTATTTTATATTACCATAAGGTTTCTTTCCCCTTTTCTGCAACAAATATTTGCAGAAAGGAATTAAGTTCCTGAAAGTGAAAGGTTTCATAAAATCCATTTGAGAGTCCAAATGCAGTGTGTGAGTATTCCTACTTGCCTAAGTAGGAAAGCTTAAGTTTTAAGTAGACAGCTTAACTTGTTTTTCTTTTTTTTTTTTCCAGGGGGAAGGTGATGGGAAGAAAGAAACCATTTCCGTAGAGATTGCATCCCACAACTAAAATTTGTCATGATCAATATATTCTACTAAAATTACTTGTTAGACTATACTCTAGGGACTGAATGAAAACTATTAACTGGTAGCACTAAGAAAAGTTATTTTTTTATTTCTCTGGTGGGTAGAAAGGTTGATGTCTTGTGCAGGACATGAAAAATCAAAGTGCAAAAGTACAAGTCCTGTGTAGTTTCCTTAGAAATTCTCCGGACATTGCAGGAAATAGTGTTTTATAAAACAGCATTTGACTTGTTTCCTTTCCATAAACATACTCAATACTGCTGATATAGTTATAATTGGTCAGTTCTTTTTAAGCCAAAATGATCAACAGCTTTAGAGAAGTGAAGACTACAGCCGCCCATCTACTTCAGCAATGAGCATGTTTATATGTGTCAGAGGCTCAAATCTACTCAGATGTACCACTGAGAGGAAACGAATCCTTAGCTGTGTCCACCCAAATGACCACAAATTGCCTTTAGATATCGACAAAATTAAAGAGGTTGGTCTGGGACTACATGACCAATGAAGCCATTGACAACTGGTGCCACCCATGAGAGATACAAAGTGAGAAATAATGAAACTGTTAATACCTTAGTGGGAACACATCCATGTGCGTCCATCACTGTGAGGAAGGTTGAGTCCCAGGGGGCACTTCTAGGCCACTAGCCAGGGCTAGGGCACCCTGGATCAAAGGGAGCATTCTGGACCCCAGTGCTGGTCACAGCCAGACCAGGGCAGCAGGGGCCTGCGTTGGCAGTCAAGTGTATTTTCAGGCAAATTGAGTTTAACATCATTCTGGTTTAATATTTGCAAGATCCTCACTATTAAAGTGAGGATCTCACTATAAACCTTGGAGCAAACTGCAATATTTGTGAGAAAATACTGCTCTCAAATGCATAACAGGAATGAGAAAAAGAGAGTCTAGCTTGACTGTTTTCAGAATAACTTCTTGGTACATCAGGGACCTATGTTTTTGTGCTTAGTAAAGTATTAAGACTGGTGGATGAGAGTCATTAAAATAACTCATGCATCCATGAGGAATCTGCTAGCATTGGAAATTTCTTGAATTTTATGTACCTGATATTTTCAGGACAATCAGGGGATCAGGCCAAGCCTGTATGGGTTTAGGAAAAACAGGTTGTGCTTAACCACCCTGATTTTCTTTTAAGACCAACCTGATTTCCTTCTATGATCAGGTGATTCTTCTAGTGGATGAGGGAAAGTTTATTGATTTAGTCCACCTGGGCTTCAGTAAAGCCCTAGATACTGTCTCCCACAGCACCCTCCTGGAAAAACTGGCAGCCCACAGCCTGTATAGATGCACTCTTTGCTGGGAGGGCTGGGCCTAGAGAGTGGTGGTAAATGGTGTCACATCCTGTTGGTAGCCAGTCACTACCAGGATCCTCAAGGCTCAGTATTGGGGCCAGTGCTGTTTTGATAAAGTTATTATTTTATCAATTATTTGGACAAGGAGATGGAGTACATCCTCTCTAAGTTTGCAGAAGACACAAAGTTGGACAGGAGCTTTCATCTGCTGCAGAGTAGAAAGTCTGTGCAGAGGGATCTGGACAGGCTGGATCAATGTGCTGAAGACAAGAGTGAGATTGTCTAAGGCCAAGTGCCAGGCCCTGCACTTGGGTCACAACAAGCACCTGAAGTGCTACAGGCTGGGTACAGGGTGGCTGAAAATCTATCCAGCGGAAAAGGACCAGGAGTGCTGGTCAACAGTGGTTGAACACAACCCAGCCAGGTGCGTGCCCAGGTGGCCAAGATGGCCAATGGCATCCTGGCCTGTATCAAAACTAGTGAGGCCAACAGGACCAGGGACATGATTGTTCATCTGTACTCAGCACTGGTGAGGCCACGCCTCAAGAGCTGTGTCCAGGACAAGAGGACATAGTCTCAGGCTGTACCAAGGGAGACTGAGGTTGGACATCAGGAAGAATTTCTTCATGGAAAAGGTTGTTAAGCATTGAAACAGACTTCACTGTGAGGTGGTGGAGTCACCATCCCTGGAAGTGTTAAAAAAATGACTGGACATGGCATTTAGGACTATGGTCTAGTTGTCATGGTGGTATTTGGTGATCTTGTAGGACTTTTCAACCTTAACGATTCAACTATTCTGTTTCTATGTTCTTGTAAGTACTATTCCTGTGCCTAAAGTAATAAGTAGAATAGTAGCAGGGTGCATGTATGCCTATGCTACCATAGAAGTGTGCTGAACTGCTGTTAGGATTTAGTGTTTTAGCGCCTGATTCTGAGAACAGTACCTTTCCAATGTAATTTTTCAATTAATCTTATATATAAAGAAAATGTAGACCAGTATTTTAAATGCCATTTATCATTTGCAACATGTAATAATAATGATTAACTTCCGAGGTTTTTTTGACAGCACTGAATAGATTTTTTTAATGCATTATTTGCAAATAATTCAGTAGTTTCTGGAAAGAAGGGAGAAGAAAGTTGATTATAAATAAAGGCAATAGTCCATACAGATTTAATTGTACTGTGTGAAATGAGGGCATATCCATGAAAAAACCTGTGTTGGGAATACTTCACTTTTTATCTATAAAAATATAATTTAAAATCAAAGTTATAACTTAGATTCTCAGAAATTTTGCTTAGAAGGCTTCTTGTCTGCACAAATGCACATAGAAATGGACACAGAGAGTGATCGCCGCAGCTGTGAACAAGCATCTGTGTCTGCCTCTACATCTACAAAGTGTTTGCAGAGCTGTACAGAGATGTGATCTAGGACAAAACTGCTGTAGTATTTGTAGTGGAAACATTTGCCTGTCCTTACAGTGCAAGATTGTTTGGAGACAACCTTGAACTTTCCACTAAACATCCCTTATAAATGAATTGAGGACAACTACATTCTTTACTCTCTGCTGAGCAGGAGTTATTAAGTTTGAACAGCTTTTGCAGGCATCCATGTGTGTATTAATGATATATTCTTGATACCTCATTGCTCTGGGGGTACAGCTATGTTTTTGTGATAGTACTATTCTCCACAATCTTCAATACCTGTCTGTGCTATTAAAACATTATCCAAACACAACTTGCAATTAGAGAGTATCTAAGTGCATTCTGTATTACATGGTGATATGATCTATTATAGGCTATAAAATGTAAGGCAATAAAAATACCTTATGATCAAAATGGAACAAAATTTCTTGGATATAAATTTGAGTAAATGGAATTGCTTCTTTTGGGAAAGAAATCAAAGTTGAGGACAGAAATCTTTTTAAGGACCAATACTTCTTTTTAAATACTAGAACTAGTTTCTTCCGAGTAGCTCAAAAATATGCAGAACAGTCTTCTATGCTACAGATCTAGATTACAATAAATTGCTTCTAAGAAGGAATTCGCAAGTAAATAATTCACAGTTGAAAAACTTCTGTACCAGAAGTAAAAAAAATTCCTTATAATACTGGGACAATATTTTCTTAAAAAGAGATCTTGAGGTCAACTTTTACAATGGATTTTGAGGCATTTCCCCTTTGGTCTTGGCAAGAAGCTCTCTTTAAAGGAAAAATCACCTGTAGAAAATCTTTGATGGCACTTTCTTCTATAAAGGTTTCTAAGCACTTAATAAATTTCTTGGCTTTGTCTAGGTTTATCGTTGTCTTTTTTGTATTTATCAGAGGTGTTAAAGGAATTTTCTATTAAGTATTTGTCATGCATTTGGTACTTAAAACACATGGCTGGAACTTTGTTCCCCTGCCTCTCTTTTGAGATTTCGTCACTTTGTGAAATGGCTTGTTAAGTGTCTTGTTTTGGTAGATTTGTCACAGGCTACCTAACATTTATTTTCACATCCTGCACCATTTTCTATGAAGCTTGTGTATTTATAGGTACTATACAGTACCCTGGTAAAGAAAGATGGCAATGAAGCCAACTGTAAATTTGTCTTTCTTTGTTCACTGGCCTTTTATTCAATGATTCAGAACATCACATGTACAAAAGAAAAATAGTCTACTTGGTCACAATAGCACCAAATTGTTCTAAGTGCAAAAAGAGAGTACTCATATCTGTGCAATAAATACTTTACATATATCAATTATAACAGTTGAAAGTGTTATAGACAATATTATCATTACACTGAAAAGGGAAAATAAAACTTTGGAATAATAATTCATTCTGCTATTGTAAATTATGAAATATATATTTAAAAAAAATTCTGACATACATACATATTATTTATTATCCAGGATCCATAAAATCTGCCCTAAAGACACTTAAGGGCCAACATTTTGCCTGAAAGTAGTCTTTAGGTATAAGAGAATTTTACATTAACTGACTGAAGCTGAATGTTTTCTGAATTGAAGTTGATGTTTTCTGAATCCAGTGCCAGTTTTGTAGTAATGAACTGAAGAATTACTGTCACAAAGAGAATAGCATATGATGTTTTCATCTTCCTCAACTCCACTTCCCAGATTCCAAGATGCCTAAGAAACTTTATTTAAGATTTTACACTAACAAAAGTTCATCTGAATATACATTTCAATTAAATTCTATGTCTATCTATTTATTTAAAAGGCTAATGCCATTAAAAAAAAAAAACACCGTACAGTATCTGCAAAGTGATGACGAAACTACTGTTTTTCATTTGGATTATTTTGTCATTGATTACAAGAAAGAGCTAACATCAATCTTACTTTGCTTCAATGAAGAAGACAAACTCTGAAGGTCACGTGCATATGACATTCCGGAAACTTTCCTCCCACTGAAAAGAAGAATGTTTCTGGCACAGTGCTGTGTAATTTTCTGGCCTTTGACAAAATGTTAGCATTAGGAGGTGCTGAAAATCTTTAATTTTGAGTCTTTTAGCTGTGTCAGGAATTTTGGGGGGTTTGGCTTTTTTTTTTTTTTAAGGAAGGACATTCAAGGAGTATTGAGAACAGCTGGGTTTGGGGTGGGTTGCGGTTATTTTGTTCACAGCCTTGTTTGCTTTGTCACTTCTGCACAGCACAATTTTGCCTTGAGCAGATGATGTTGTGAAACTACAAGGAACTTTTATTTAGCCACTACAAGGAGTGGACAGAGACTTCACACTTTCGTGAGTTAAGAGCTAGATGAAAGACATGGCAGCTTTTCCAAAGGCCTGTTTTGATCATGCTATACTTCTTAGGGCAGATGTATAACAGATGTTGTATTGGATTGAAGTAGCTAGTACTGAGAAATTTGGGAAAAGGACTACTACAAAGATGTATAGAAAGTAAAGACAGTAGTTGAGGACAGGATAACCTCCTATAAAAGACATTATGTTATACTAGAACTGATGCTTTTCAAAGCTGATAAATGGGAAGAGATAAATCCACTAAAATCCACTAAGAGCTATGCTGGGTATGTCTCAAATACAGACACAAGAAGTATGAAAAAAAATGAGGAAAGTCTGTGAGGACAAAGAGAAGGTGTGATTAATCAAGTCATGAATTAGTGTGTGAACATGAAATTGAATCAAAAGACCTCTCCAGGAAGGAATCATTATACTTACACTCTACTAAGATACCTAAATATAACAAAGGAGACAAAAACTAGAACCTTCAAATAAATACAAAAGTAAATATATGTATATAATGGCTATTTTTGAGATTTCTGACACTGAGATTTTTTTATTTAATTGGTAATAAAACGAAAGTTTTTACCTTTTAAACTGGAGGAATGGGCTTTTACTTCCACCTCTTAGGATAAATTCACCATCACCAAAAGTCTGATTTATATTGCATAAAATGAGCAAAGAGAAGAGAGTAAACTGAATGTATTTTTTAAAGAAAGGTTTTCATTAAAGATAACTCTTTTTACTATAAAAATTTTTATGTAGCCCCTTTTCTACTTTATTTCTGAGCATTTTTAATAAAAGCAAATGAATATATTAATAATATGAGTATATACAAGAGCAAATTTTAGAAAGCAGAGACAATAACTTTGCAGCATGGTGACCAGAGCACTGAAATTATATCTGCTATAATACTGTTTTATACCAAGTCGAGAAAATTAAACAGAAGAAACAGAGTACTCCAGAGTCCAGTAGTTCAGAGGCTGCAATTAACATTTTGACTTTTATAATTGTTATGATGTCTTTGTTCATTTGGAAAAAGATATGCACGTGAGTCTCGCATATATGTGATATAACACCTCTCACAGGCTATAGAACGAGTTAGGAAGGAGGCTCTCCCTCAGAGACTTCACAAGGAATTACAAAATCCTATTGTGAAACCACCAAAAAATCCACAAATTTACCTATTTATCATTCTTCACCTGCTTCATGAAGTGTTGGCTACAAAGTACCACACCTGAAATGTTTCTAATAACAATGCACACAGCATGAGGAACGAACAAGAGGAACTTAAAGCTTTGGCCCAGTGATAGAGATTTGATATCATCAACAGAAATGAAACGTGGTGCGGTAAGACCTGTGTCTGGAGTGCCCTGATAGATGGTTAGAGTTGATCAGTGTCTCCTTTGTTCCCATCATCCTGAGCTTTTCATTTGTCTACCCCACCTAAAACTTCCACGCTTGATTTTTGAGGAGGCTGTCTTCACCAGTTTGTTCAGTCTCTTGGGAAAGATGCTGCACATGACTGGCTTGAGATGGATCCAGTCTCTTGCAAGATGGTGTTGATCCTTTAAGAGAGCCCCATAGTTGTGGAACCTGAAGCGCTACTCAAACATCAGGTATGCAAACTATTGTTGAGGCATAAAATCTGCTGAGTCCGCCTAATGCCTTTTTTCCTCACTGGCAGGAGTCAAACACTATGTGAATGCAGTTGAACACTGTCCACAGAGCCCTTTACACACATTTGACCATTCCCAGGTCACCCCTGTCTATATTATAGGTGCCTATGTGGAAGAACTATAGAACCACTAAGCTGAATGAGCCATTGGTCACCTCTCAGTGAAGTCACAAATGCAAGCCCCCAGAAAGAAGCAAACATCTCCAGGGGACAAGTCTAGTCAGCAGGTGAGGGCCTCTGTCCCCTGCATAGTGACTCTCCTACCACCACCATACACCACTTTCTTTTCGTGACCCTGAGTGGCTCAGAATCAGCCACCAGAGATGCTATTTGACAGCAATCCCAGTTCCTCATCAGCTACAAGGGTGATGAGCCGATTCTGCAACTGCAAGTCATCAGGATGAAAAAATGATGGAACAATCCTGCCAAAATTCAGTTGTTAATCAAACTCACATGCAATTGTTCTGTGCAGAATAATATGGGTCCTTTTGTAACTGAGAGGAGAGAAAGAGAATGAGAGAATTGTTAGCAGCTAATCTGGCTTGGGTTTTGAGCATTTTTTCTAGGACAGATTGAAACTAAAGTATACAGACAAATCTGTCAGTGCATCAAATGGAGGAAAAGGATAAAAACAATACATAGACATTTAGACACGTAAAGATACATAGAGATTTAGATTGATAAAGATACATAGATATTTATTTCATTATAATGATCCATTTACAGATCATGCCACTGCTTGACACATAGCAAATTGAGAAAAAAATTACTACATTGCATGCTACCTTGTTGGTTATAGCCAGAAAAAAGCAGGGATGTTTTTGTTCTGTGATACTGTATTCTACGTACTCCATCTACTATATTCCCATAGTGCTTATAAAACACAATCATGTCTGTCTTATATCCCTTACAGACAGAGGTCATGGAAAATTCTAAAATCCACATGAAATAGCAGAAGCTTCAGCTATCTGAATACTTGAGATGCACTTCAGAAAATGAACAGGAGGAAAGATGAGGATGTCATTGCCTTCATCACAATAAAAAGAACCACTTGATTTGTCTTACATTTTGTCTGGTTTTTTTTAATCTTACCGGTGACAACCCTAAAAGCAACTATTAGTACTGCCAAATAAGGTGATAAAAGTAATACAATAACCAGTGTATTCTCATTTACCATTCGTTTAGATGATGGCAATCCTAATATTAGTGAATAAATACAGAGGTATGGGGAGTTTTATTAAGTAGGGTTTTTCAATCTGTTTCTTTTCCCCTACACCTTTTTCATCTGGTGTCAAAAATAAAGTGTAAAGAATTTCATACTTCTTTCTGCAACAGGGGGTTAACTACTGAGTTTGGTGTGATGCTTGCAGTTCTGAAAGGGGTAAGAAAGAGCAAAATCACACATTTCCATGTGTTTACCACTGCTCTCAGGTTTGATTGTTTGATATAAATATTGTAACCCTTTAAAAGTAAAGGTTTCAAATTCACTGCGGTTGTGACCTCGGCACTGAAGGCTTGTGTGTCAGTTACCAGTAATTTAATACAGGCCTGCAGCCTGGAGGTACTATTGACTCTATCAATCTGCACATTTGATATATGATTTCAAATTTCAATATGATGTTAATTTGCAGATTTTTTTTCAGAAGTAAAACAACATTTCTACTTCTCTATTTAACTCCTGTGTTTTAAGCTCAGCTTCTTATTTTATCTGTTTCTGTATTTATTCTTTGCTTGTAATTACACAGCCCCAAGTACATTGCTAATATCATTGTATGCCACTGAAACATGATTTTTAGGAATATAGTATGTTCATAGCTGTTTAGCCTAGTGGTTAGCATCTCAATTTACCAGCGAGAAGAGGTCAGGATAAATTATAATCTTTCCTGAACTTTGGACCTTAAAAAGTATTTGAAAGATTTTATGTGACATCTTTTCCTCATGGGGAGATAAATAGAATGATCTAGTTAGAGCTGTGCATTCTGGTTTTCTGTACTTATTTTCTAATATGGAACTAGATTTTCTTACTTACTAATGCCTTAGGACATATTTATTCGTTTTTACCTCTAATTGTGTATGGTTTAAATTTATGTCTAGAAATAAAGGGAAACAAAAATCTTTCAATTTTTCAAGATATTTAAAAAGAAACGTACTTAAGGTTTCCTATGTTTCCTATCAAGGTTAATGCCAACAGTGTGTATATTTCCTGAGTAAAACTCTTGCCTTTCTAAGGGTTTTGATGTTGCATTTGTTTACTTGGGAGATGTTGGGCAGTAGAACTCTGCTGCAGTGCCTCCGGTGGGGACACTGGGTGACCGCTCACGGTTCCAGGGGCTGGCCGGCTGCTTCGGAGGCGCGGGAGGGCTGGTGAAGGTCCAGCAGGGGTTCACCTAGGCCACCAATGATACAGGCACACCGAAGAAGGAGAGAAAAATGGAGGGGCTTTCCCAGATGGTTTATTTGGGCACCAGGATCGTGCCAGGGAAGCGCTGGCACAGCATGTTATAGTTACATATATACCGACACGAGGGGGCGAGGGAGGGTACAAACATCCAATGGGGAAGGAGTGCAGGGTTTGAATTTGGTGGGCTTTGTATAGTATTGCAAAATACAGAGCCCTCCGGGGGGAAAATCAGATACCCGGGGTGGGGGGGGGGGGGGGGACAGCAGTGCCTGGCCATGAGAAAACTGAAATCTAGCCAACAGCACACCGCAACAGAACTCAACCATCTGAAGCACCAAAAGACTCCAGTAAAATGCCCTGCTAATTATTCAAACAAAATAAATGACAAATCCTCTTTCTCTGGAAAATAATTCTATTTTGCTACCAAGACTAAGCCCAGGTTAGTTATCACTTGAACATTATTATGTTTCTTCTTTGTATTGCATCTCCAATTGGACCACTCATTTACTTAACTGTTATAGTAGGGCCTGGTAATGGCTCTGTATTTGACGAAACAAGCACCTGGCTGCAGAAGTATTTGATTCATCAGTGGTCTGAACTAAGGCTAGGAAAACAAGAAGAAAAGGCAGGATATCTGGGACATTGCCACAACTCATATTGTGTAACTGAGCAGTTGTACAAGAGGTGCTGCAGCTGCAGTCTTTAGTGTTATTTCTCTTTTCTCTCTGATATATCCTACAATTCACCAGAAGAATGTGAAGCAACACACACACCTGTGAAACCATATAAGTGGCTTACAGAATCAGCTTTTGTGGAATACCTCAGAGAATTGTGTTTTAAAACTTCTAGGAGCTACAAATCAGTATAGAACAAACTAAAGTAAATTAAAGAAGTTCTAACCAAATCAGACCAAACCAAACCATGTTTTATGTCAATTAGTTCATGCTCACTCCAAAACTGAATTCTGCAAGACACCACAAAGCTGGTAAGATACATTCATGTTATTTATTTTGTTCTGAAGAAGTTTTACCTGATCCAGTCCCCAGTGGCATCACAGCAATAATATCAGCCAGTTTCACTACTGTCTTTCATTCAGTTCTGCATCCCTCGCACATGGTTAATTTCTGTATCTTAGTCCTTTGTTGTCTACTTCCTCTGTTAGCTAATTTAGTGAAATCAGGGATATTTCTTCATTTCTTAAAGTTATGTTGTTTAGAAGCCTCCATTCATTGTTTTTTGTTTTCTTTAACGTGATTGAACAAAACTGGGCTATATCTTTCAATACAAAGTGGTTGTTAGAACTGGTATAATACAATTAAGAAAAATATTAAGCTGTACCTACTGAAAAATATGTAGAGAATTTTGTCCTAGAGGTAAAAAAAATCCACAATACATATGCCTAATACCTTATGAGTATCAAAAGACCTAATTCTGCTATCATGCACTTTTACACTGAAACATATAAAGGGAGCATTACCATGGAAGACGTGATGGCACAACTAAGAAATGTCTACTCATTTCATTAAAGATTGGATTATTTTTGTACTAATGATTTACATGCAATCAATCCTACAGGAATACAATCTTAAAGGCTACTTTCAAGTTAATAAAACTTTGGAGGACTGCTGATGTTTCTAATGAAACATTTGAGGTTATACAAAAAAACTTATTTTGCCTAAGAATTTAAGGTGATCTTTGCTCTCAGTGACATCACTTTCTGTGGAAGGAGCATTCTGTTATATTGGACGTGGGTTTATGGCCACATTATGACTCAACATGTGGAACCAGATCAGATTAGAGAACTCAGATAATTCAGTTGACTGAAATGTAGCAATTTTATGAGATTCAATGGGTCATAAATAATTTTATTAATAGTTATAATTTTCTCTTTTGCTAGCTACTTACACTCAAAAAGAAATTTAAGTGAATAAAAATAAATAAATAGAAAATAATTGTAGAATTCTTTGTATTTAAAATTCCTTTCACCAAGAGATCAGTATTTTAAAACTTTTACATCAGCAGTAACACCTGCATTAAGGATATCTTACCTTTTGAAGAATGACAATAAAAGTATTATTGGAGAATAACAGCAAGTTTCCTGAAAATTTAGGGAAATTATGACTACCAGACATTTTTTTACTGTTAAAATACTTTTTCTTTAATTTTTATTAACAGAATGGCAATAGTGATTTTTCATGTGTAGAAAATTGTGTTGAATGAAAAAAAAAATCAAAAAAACACCCATAGGAAATCTAGAATTATCTGATGGATGTACCATAAGTGCCCAGTGCTTGACAATTACAGACTTTCTGAGCCAAGGATTATATTTAGACTATTGTGTTTAGCAGATAATTAATTGTTCTTCAAACCTATTCATATTTTTAGTTTCTAGACCATCTGACAAGGAGCTCCTCTGTTTCATTTCTACTTTATTTCATCCTGGTGCTATATTAAGCCCATCAAAATGAAACATGAATTCTCATTTTATATAAGGTTATTAAAAATATTAAAAACTTTTTCATACAGCTCAAGAAAAGCAGAATCAGACAAAAAATTTTTAAGCTGCATACCTTTTAATCGACCAGAAAATATATTCTAAATAATAAAGTAAAACAATTGAGTTACATTTCTCTCATTTTTCTCATCCTCATTAAAATTTTACAATTAATATAGATAAATGTGTTAAATAAATAGCATGCTAGACATTGATTTTGATGAGTTTTCAACTGAAAAAAACCACAGAAAAGAGGAAAGAGGTGTAAAGTTAGGCCTTTTAAGCTCAAAAAATGCTTAGAATTAAAAGAAATTCCCTTACAAAAACACCCTGCTACATGATGAGAAAAATTTAGAACTGATAATTAAATCTTGTATATGATCTTCTCATCCAGTCTTATCTTTTAAAAAAACATAACTAGGAATTTTAAATTTTAGGATTATTCACATCTATATTATTCTAATCCTTTAAAGGATTTTTATATATGTCATCATATTAAGGGTTTCCCTATAGAAGGGTGGATAAACACTCATGCTATGCAAAGGATAGTGATTTTTCCTCATCATTTAAGGAGACTAAGCTAAATCTTTCTTTGAAATTCACAGCATAAACATTGTTATAAATACAATTCAGGGGATTCTTTCTATAAGAAGTTATTTTTTTTCCATATGAAACCTTGATGACAATAAATATATATACAAAATTGAAATATAACTGCTATGGGATATCATAGTTCATCTGAACTGGAATTTCACTTTAGATGGGAATTGCTGCAGGGGAGTACAGCTACAATGTAAGGATGGGTACATACTGTGCACCTGTAGGGAAGAATAGATAGCACATTTTGATTCTTGGAAATTTAATTTTGTTCAAGTTTCTCCATGAGGTGGTGCTGAGCATTTTAATTATTATTTTAGGTGCACCTTTAGATCTAATAATTCTCCTGGTGTGGATAATTCCGAAAGTATCTTGCACAGTGGCATGGTGGCACACAAAGTAAACTGACCTTTGCAAATGCACTGGAGATCTATAGGGACAGGTGGACAAGAGTTGTGATATGGAAGCAGAAAAATATTAATAACTAAATGAAGATATGTACCTTCTAAAACTAGGGTATTGCAGTCAGTCTGGACTTTCTCTTATAGGCTGTGATTTAGTTTTCCTCAATTTTCACTGGTGTTAGTTCCAAATTTTCCAAGTAGCATTGTGCTCCTGTTTATAAGAAGCTTATTTGAGAAAAACTTACTTTTCCTATAGATAAAGGTTTGATTCAAATCACATTACAACCATTAGAGGTGTTTGCATACATTATTTTATATTCTATTATAGAGGGAAAAATAATATATAGGAAGCTTTGTTGCTTGCAGAGATCAAATACCATCTATATTTCAATTTTGCTGCAGATATTCAATGAAGACAGAAGCCAGCACAAGTCTAAAGAGTACTTTACAGTGCTTGTCTTCCAGAGTTTTCTTATACTGCAGTGTCTTATTTTTCTCATTTGAATTTATAAGTGTTCATTATGAGGCCAGCACAATAACATAATTATTTATGAAATAATGCAGAACCCTACGAGAAAAGATAGTTGGTACAGGATCTCTACTCTATTAAATTGACCCATTTTAAGTGACCTTTTATTTGTCAGGAAATGCCTTCCAAACAATTTAAGAAAAAGAAACCAGAAACAGCACAGTTCCTAGAGCCAATAATGTGGCTTGGGAACAATAATAATAAGACTAGATATAACAACTGCTTAATGTAGTACATCTGATCTTACTACATTGCACAAGGCGTTTGTGTTGATATATGTACTAAAGTTACTTGGAGTGAGAAAAATTTACAGTGTTATTGTTTAATCCTTTCCATCCTACCAAAACAAGTACCAATATGGTCCTAAGACCACATCTCACATATACTTTGCCATTCCTGTAGCAACATGCAGGGGTAAATCCTCAGCAATTTTCAGTCATTGCAGCTCCACTTAAGATAATTAATGAAACTGATGTGACAGGATTGTTATGTTGATGGTAAGAGCATTTAAATTGCCACAGAAATGGACATGTAGCTTGCTTGTCATGTCCACTTTGGAGACCCTTGAAGTAATGCAATCTGATGCCATCACTATTGTATCAGAAAGGTGTGGTGCTATACTCTTTCTCAGTTACTGGAACTTCACCAGTGACATTCATGAATAGTAAATTCTTTCCTGTGGCCATTACATCAAAGAGTTACAAATTTGCCAACTCATGACTGCTGCAGTGCCAAGTACATTCTTTTAGTGCAAAAATATGCACAATATCATGATTATGCATTGTCTCTCCTTGGCATATTCTTTAATATCTCATCTTGCACGATGTCCTAGTAATAAGATACTGTTATCAGCTCTAACCAAACTAGCTTTTCCCTAGGAATAAAAGTAAAAACTTGGTTATTCAAAGGAAAGGGCTTTGTTTTACTGTTGTGGGAGATAGACAACTGCTAGTGACTTGGGATTTTGCTGATATCCTTGATATGATTTGAAGACTTCTACCTAGCATATGCTCTGACTTTGAAGACACTGTGAGGAAGGAAACGTGATTAATTTCTGACTTAACAGCAGCTCTTTGTTAATGTGTAGTTTAATGTAGTTTAATACATTACTATCAAAGACAACAAATATTGATAATACTGATATAACTACCTGTGATATAATTTTTATTTAGGTAACAACTTGATTTAGAGGCAAATCTATTTTTAAAAATACTTTATGAATTTTATCTAATCTCATTTTCCTGCATTTAAAGTTATCTCTTGGCCAATACAGGAATCTCATCACTAAAGAAGATTTCACATTTAAAAAAAATTAAAAAGAAGTTTTCTTTTGTATAATTATTATTATTGATGTTCTTTTTTTTTTTTTTGGAGACAGTCAATGTGAGCAAACTGCTTCTAGAAATTGTGCAGTTTCAAATATTTTTTCACATATTTGCAGTTATGTGTAACTAATACCTTTGATTAAGTCTAGGAATATCTTTGCAGAAATATTTGGTGTTGAGAGTGAAATAAAGCTCTACTCAGTCTTCCAAAATTAGAAGTCTGTATTTTTACAGGACAGTTTATTTTAGATATTTGAGGCAGGTTTGCTAGCATGTTTCCTAAAATGATCTTGAATATTTCTATTAAGAAGAGATTAAATAGATTTATATTCAGCAAAACACATTTTTGAATAAACCCCACAATCTGTGTTCCATAATGGTATTGGCAAAACTAGTTGACTTTTCTTCCAGAATTTAAAAGTCCTTCACTAATATGTGAAATGTTTAAAAGCCATTGTAACACAGCTTAATTGTATTGTAGGTGACAAAATTTATGCCATCCCACTGTTAGTTAGCAGTCCACCTCGACTTCATCTGCTTTGCTCAGGTGGTGTAAAGGAAACCACTTGTCTGACTCACCAAATGCCTGAAGCTCATCGAGAGAGCTGCACTCCCTGCTGTAACATGAGTATGGGTGATATGCCTGATCTCTTGGACACTGGAACCATCAAGCTGGCAACTGCTGACAAATCACTCAGCATTCACCTGACAACAAAAATAATGCTGAGTTATCCACCATCTCTTAAAAAAAGCAATTACAACTGCTCTGTACTAATTATTCATTTCTGCCCAACTTCAAATATTTAATGTTTCCATCCTAATGTCACTCTCTCCTGGCAGATATTTCCTCAGCAGAAGGCACACAGTACCTATGTTGTGTTGATACTCATGTTGTTTAGTATATATGGATTGCAGGCTGTTATTTGTCACAGGGTGTCACAAAAGGCACAGATAGCTTATGAGAAAAAAAAAAAATTCCAGATTTATTAGTACTGAATCCCTGACAGAACATTAATATTTCAGCAACTAAGAATGCAAATTCATTTAAGAAATCAGCATTTAATATTTCAAGAGTGGTTTGTGCTAATTGTGGATTATACATGAATAAAATACAGCCTTGAACAATTTCATTCAATAGGGTTGTTCAAATTATATTTCAGGGAACAAAAAACCCAAAATAGCTACCAAAAAAAAATTTAAAAAAAGGAGCCATGTTGAATGTCTTTTTCCTATCAAGAAATGAAAACTAAACTTACACTTGCAAAACCCACAGGATAGGTTCAACTGCAAGATAGGACAGAAAAACTTGAGCTAGTTTAAATTACTAGTTTGGGTACTGGAAGCAGTATTTCTGTACAATAGTGTCAGCTGGGCCAATAATAGGCAGATGGCAGAGGAGTGGAGTGAATCAGGCAAGATAACCTACCTTGTGCTCCAAGCTTCTCAAGGGTCTCTGGTTCCTGGTCCAGATAGAGTCAGCTCAGGCGTGGCCAGCCTCCAGACAAATTGCAAGGCACACAACAGCTATGGTTTCCTTAGCTACTATTCACAGGTCTGCCTCAGTGTAATCACAAGCTCCCCAGGGCTCCGGGACATGGAATGATAAACCAGTAACCATGGACAGACTGACAAAAAGCCCCAATTTTATAACACTGTCAGGACTCCCCCCTCCTTGTATCTTGGCTCTGCGGTTTCTTTCTGAGACTATCAGCATTTATATAAAATGAAGAATAACCGAGAATGAGGACTAGAAAACATTTTTGCTGGATCTGTGTATTTTGCATGTGTTGATTTGTCTCCCTGGTATCTGTGTGTATTAAAATTAGAGATTATAGAGAGTTTGAGGAGAAAAGATTATGTGTAACTTAATGTTGATATGCAGTAACTAAACTATCCTTGTGGTGTGCTCTGAATATAATGCAACCAAAGATTTAGTAATTCTGAACATGAACAGCTACTTCAATCACAGTATGAACATCTGAATTACTCCCTCATGATTATATGCATCATTGCAAGTGAGCTGTCATTAACAAGCACAATATTCATACAAATGCAGTAACTCAGATTCTTGGATGTCAGGTGCTAGCTTTATTGTATCAATTAGCAAAGTTATATTAAGCAAACTAAATCCACGATCTAACACTGTGGTGGGTTGACCTTGGTTGGATGTCAGGTGCTCACAAAGCTGCTCTACCACTTACAGAGCAGGTAGAAAATATGATTGACGAAAATTCGTGGGTGAAGATCAAATCAGTTCAAAAAAACAGCAGCAAAGGCAAAAGTCACATGTGGAAGCAAAAAGAAACCAAAAGAATTATTCTCTACTTGCCATAAGCAAGCTATGTCCAGGTATGTTTTGGGAAGTAAGGCTTCAATATGCATAATGGTGGCTCTGGAAGACAAACATAATAATAATAATGTCCATCCCCCTTTCTTCTCCTTTCTCTTAGCTTTGATTGCTAGGCAAATGTATGGAATAACCCCGTGGTCAGCCTGGGTCATGTATCCTGGCTATGTCTCCTTCGAAGATGTTGTCCACCCCCAGCCTGCTGGCAAGGTGGTAATGTTGGGAAACTGACTTTTGTGCTGTGTGAGCATTGCTCAGGAGCACCCAAAACACTCGTGTGTCATCAGCACCTAGAAAGGTATCAAGATTTCAAAGCACAGCTCCGAGGGCACTGCTGTGGGGAAAATTAACTTCATCTCAGCCAGACACAATTCACAACTTATGGAAAAATTATAATAGTACATTTCACTCCTCACATGGTAAAAAAAAACAAAAAAACCCTCTTTTTAAATAGATCAGAAGATATTTAGTTAAAGCAGAAATGCTTTCACTTCCCCCTGTTGCCCTCATTATCTATAAATATAGAAAAACAATAATCTATAGTTTCCCTTTAAAGTATACATATCAAATTTTATTTCATTTCACTTGGGGATATTATGAAAATAGAATGTTGATGCAGTGCAGATTTAGCTAGATGCTTGGTTTATTTTCAAGATAAGATAACTAGTGTTGAATCTATACCTAGACACATGAAATGAAAAAGGATTTATTGAAAGATACAAATGATAGCTCCCAGGCTGGTTAAAGTCAAGCAATCAGAAATAAGGTGAAAATACTATCCTTATCAGGTCTCATTATGTCTGGTTATTGTATTTCTTGTGGTACCTGGGAAGGCCCACTGCTCTGAGAGCCCCTGTGAAACTCTGTGGCAAATCAAGATACAATGCTTTGAATTGAAATTATATGTTGTATTCCTTCATAAGTTTATATTTTAACTATAAATTCATGTTTACTTTTTTTTAGATAAGAGTGGTATTCTCTGGGCTGGGGGATCAGACAGGATGGATATGAAAGTGCTGAGAGACAACAGATGTCATTGTGACATTTTTTTCTACCACACTTATGACATTGTGGAGAGAAGGAGAGGGCCCTAATAACACAAGAAAATCTTTTACCTGTCTTCAAAATAGGGCAAGAAGAATGAGTGAGGAATGAGGCTACAATAGTTTTGGTTAACTGAACTTCAGTCCATAGAAAATTCCAGCTCAGGCTATCCTCATCACATGATGGAGAGGTAGGTTACTAGGACCGCCCATCATGGTTTTATCAAGAATAGGCTCATAAAGCTATCAGAGTAAGATAAAATGAGCTATGATAAAATTATTGAACCCATGAATTAATGGAAAGCAGTTGAAATTCTTTACCTTGACTTTAGTCCTTTGACACTGTCTCTCACAACATTCTTGTATTCAAGCAAAGATGTCTGAATGTCTGGACAATCAGGAGGGTAAAAATCTGTCTGGATAATCAGGCTCTAGGCAGCAGTTCTTGTTTTGTACTATAGCTGGAAAACAGTTAACAAGGGGATTTCCCCAGGGGTCTATCCTGATACCTGTCCTGTTTAATATCTCTAAAGAGTGACTTGGAAGAAAAGATAAAATACCCCCTCATAAAATCTGAAGATTACACCAAACATGGGATGATACCACCAGCTGCCAAGTTCACAGAATGGGCTGCCATTCAGAAGAACCCAGACAATCCTATCCAGGAGGATCAGGCAAGAAATTCAGCGGGGCTGTATGTATAGTCCTGCATCTACCAAAAAAATAACGATACAGGGCAGGCACTCTTTGGTGGGAGAGTAGATATGCTGAAAAGGTTCTGGAGGTCTTGGCAGACAGGAGGTTAACCATAAGTCAGCAGTGTGGCCTGACAATAGTGACAGCAACACACTATATCAATGAGGAGCATAGCAAGGAGCTCAAGGGGAGCAAGGGGAGTAACCAGCCCCTCTTGACTCAGCACTGTATGAACCTTGTTTGAAACTCATCATCCAGGCTTGGGCCTCACAGTGCTACAAGTTGTGGATAACTGGAATTAAGTTCATTGAGGAGCCACCAGAACAGTCAGCATTAGATCACTTCTCCTGTGAGGAGACATTGAGGGAGCCATACTCATTCACCCTAAAGAAGGGATGGCTTCAGGACAATGCATATCTCCTGTAAGTGCCTACGAGAAGCCAAGAAGGCAGAGACAGGCTCTTTACTGAGGTAAATTATGGGTACAAGGCATCAGTTATGAAGAAGAAATAGCACATTAAGAGGATGACTTGGAAAAAATCTATTTTTACCACAAGAACAAACAATGCATGGGTCAGACTGAACAGGGGTGTTACACTGTCTCCATGCTTGGGAGTTTCAGGACCCAACAGGCCACAGCCTTGTGCATCCTGGTCTGAACTGGATGTTGTACCTATTCTCATCAGGAGGTGAAACTACAGACATCCACGGTTGCCCTATCACAGGTGCAGAATTGGATACTTGTGCTTGTTGAAGTTCATGTTTCGTGTAAATGGCATTGATTGTACATTTGCAACACAGTGATCAAGACCAGTGCCAAGGACAAAGCTTGAACTCCCATGCCAAATGAAAATCAGCATAGTTTTGCAAAAAAATAATACTATTTTCCTTGCAATTGGAAAAGTGACTTAAAAATTGGCATTCCAGTTTGTCTAGGAGTGAGTTCAGTCTTACGTCTCTAACAATGTGTGCCAGACCTTACCCTGATGGATTTAGGGCCCGAACTTGCAGTGATTAGCCAGTATCTGCTAGCTCTAAACCAGGATATCTTGGTGGGGGCAGGTGAGGCAGGGAATATGCTATGGCATTAAATGGGTGTTGGTAGGTCTGGGGTCTCAGAATACTTGAAAAGGTAACTTTGGTTTTCTGGAGCCATGAGCAGGAATAGCCACACAGTTACAGACACCATGCTTGCTGAACATAGACTCTTCTTTACCTGAAACAGTAAGCATTATCATTTTTTAACTGTTTCTTGCAACCTTCAATGTTCTTATGAAATACAGAAATAAAATACTATCATAGATATCAATGTCTCTCAACATTCTATAAACATTTACTCTAAAAAGGAACAATTCAGCTGAGTGAATGGAACTATTCCTGAATAAAGCCTGTAGCATCGGTGTAAAAGATACCACTACAAAAGGAGCAAAAGATTATTCAACTGAAATAATTTAGTTTAAAAATGTGAAGTATAAACTAAATTAAATTAAGTACACTTAGAAAAGTCTTGAAATCAAGACTTCTCGAAGTTGACTTATTAAAACCCAATCTTAACAGTGAGAAGTAGTACATTTAATGGGTAACTTAATTAGGAACCTCTACAGATCGTGTTTCAATTTAAGCTCTTAATCCTGAAAAAGTGGGAGGGATTGTATTTTAATGTTTATGCAGTGCTAGTTCGCTCCTCTATCTCAGTACAACCAGCATCAAAAAGGAAAGTATGCAGGTGTTGAGGTTTGGGACAGTTTTTCTTTTTCTTTGCTTGTCTCGCTATCTTAGGAATTTCTTTTCCCATTCTTGTTAATGGGTAGATGATCAAGAGAAACAAAGGAGCCAGGGACAGTCCCTGGCCCCGGGGTAGACAGAGAGGGCAGGGTATGAGTTGTGGCAGTTTTTCCTGGCTTCTGGGGGGATAGGAAGGCGGCGGACGGAGGTCTGGGACAGACAGCCAAGACTCCAAGTTTTTTCGCTTCTTGCTGCGGCTTTTTCTACCTGTCTTAGGTGGGGAGAAACCCGGGACCCCTGAGTATTTCCTCCTCTCCCAGGAAGCCAGCCCCCAGCCAGAGTCCAAAAGTTTGGCCGGTCTGCCAGGGCACCTCAGTGCTTCCAGCCTCAGCCCCCGAATTGCTGACGCACCCCTACCTACCTCTGCAGGACCCTGCCAATTTCCTGCCTTCCCAGCCTGCTACTCCGAGGCCCCCATTACAGCTCCTCCTGCTATCCAGAGAGGGCACTGGGACCAGCTGCCCCTGGGAGCTCGTACAAAAAATTCTTTCTCCATCCCCTNCTGTGACCGTGACTGCACCAAAGGGAAATTGCCAACAGAATGAGAAGAGACTGTCCCTGGCTTTATCTGTTCTTATTTGTTGTAGTTACCATTGTTGTTGTTTTGTCTGTCCCACCATATATATAAATATATTAGTAAAGGACTGTTATTCCTCTTTTCTCATACCATTGCCTAAAAGCCCCTTAATTTCAAAATTATACCAATTCAAAAAAAAATAGGAGTTACATTTTCCCTATTCTAAAGAAGGCTTCTGCCTTCTTTAGCAAATACCTGCCTTTGAAACCATGACAGCAGGTGAATTTCTTAAGGGTTCTATTAATTCACATTTTTCTTCATGCATTTAATAATTTGAAACTGTGATTTGGAAAGTTTCCATATTAAACATTCACATAATTTCTCTAGGTATTGCCATTTCGGTCTTCCAGCAAGTTATCTTCTCTTATCAATGTCCTTTTCTTTATCACCTTTTATTCTGAGTTTCCAGAAAGGCATATATGTCTCTTGTCCCTCTAGCTTCTAATGAGCAAACCTAAAATGAAATGCAGTTTGGACTTTTAAAATGCAGCATTGGACTTTTTTCCCCCTGACTAAGATGCAAAAATTTATAAAAGCAAAGCTAGTAAAAGCGATGTGGTAATATTTTTACTATATGCTCAACCACTGAAATGGAAATATTATTACACAGTGCATTTTTTAATTCACCTGTTAATGAAGTGAAGAACAAGTGTAAAAAATGGGAAAGTGCTCTCTTGCTCTCAGACCTGGTGCTATGCTTCTTAAAGGCCATATGTTCCATTTATTACTTATTAGCTTTACCTTGAGCAGCTTTCCCACAAAAAGCAGGCTGCACAGATATACCCAGGGGAACTGGTTCCACTGGGTTGAGAGCAAGGCACAAGTTGCTTTTAAACAAAGAGGGGAAGCAGAAAAAAAAAAAACAACCAAAAACAGAAAACCACTGTGTGTAATTATAGTAATAAAACTAAATTTCTTATTAATGTGATTGTGGAACCTGATAGAAGTCTGGTACTAAACAAATACATATCAATCAGCATGGTTATTACCAATGTTTAACACTTTATATTGACTTATGACTGTTCATGAAGACATACATTTGAGGTAAAAATAATTGCTAGCAATAGATTAACAGATCACTTTGAGCCCACAAAATCTGTGAAAGTAATTTTTCCTCCTATAAATTAGGTGACTTGTGAAATTCTTCCTTAATAATGTGCTAAGTGCATGTGGTATGCAGCATGAAGTGTTTATTTGGGTTCTAGCCAGGTTTAAAATAGTGTAAAATAACCAAAGGGAATATATTTTATGTATGAAACGAAGAATTTATTGTTAGTCAAATTAAAATCTTAATCTGATCAAAATCTAGTAAACATCTATCTTTAGTCCTGTCAGTATGCTACATGTAGTCCAAATATAGAAAAGTTTCATTGGTTCATATGCTTGTAAACTGTTATTCATGAAAGCATACTCTGAGCTGCTCTGTTACTCTGGTGTTCTTGCACTCTCAGTGTCCCTCTGCTCAATGGCACCAGACTTCTCCAGCAGAGAGGCAATGAGATGTCAAAGTGAGTTAGCATCCCAAGTTCTGTGCTGGGTGGGGAGTGGTGTTCAAGGTGGGAATGGGGACATTTCTTTCTCTTAATGATCAGTGGTATTTCACCAATGTTCTTGTACCTGATTTCCTCTGACTGGCCTCCAGCTTCTTTGGGATGCTGCACCACAACCTCCCCCAGCCCTGGGAGACACCACAGCCCTGTCCCACTGTGACTGTCTGGTTTGTCCAGCTTGATGTATCTCTGGCTGTCACAGAGGTTTGACTCAGGTCAGGCAGTACTCTTGTGGCCACCAGATCATTGTTAGAGCAATCTGGCACCAGCTCAGGCTCAGGCAAGCCCTCCTAAGCACTATGCACTGCCCAGCTAGATACCTGTTAACATTTAATTCTAATGTGGCAGAAATCCTCTTGGTTGGGCAACGTTTGACTAAAGTAAGCAAAATGAAATAGGTTGCATTAGTAGAAACTAAGTAGATCATTAAAATTTATACTTTTCATAGTTCATGCCTGGCAAATATCTCCCACAACAAGAATAAGAGTCCTTCTGTTCAATGGGATTTCAGGTTGTTGGAGGTTTGTACTAATGTAATTTATTCATATCATCTTCACAGTCAATATTCTCCTTCTTCAATAATTTTTAGTCGAGCATTAATGCAACTCCCATAACACATAGGCAAAGAAGCATCACAGGCACAATCACACAGGTAGCTGGAACTCTAATTATGCAAGGGGGAAGCATTTACTGATGAGTATTGAGAGTAGAAATCAAGATTTCTGCCATTAAAAAAAGATGTCATAAGTTTTGAACTTTACATCCTTTCTTAAACATTCATATAACAAAATTCTTTGGAAGGAAGGACACCAGATGAAAGTGAATCTATTATTTGTAAATTATTAGAAGTATTGTGTATTAATTCTACCATCTTTATGTTCTTGACTTTTTCAAAATTTAACCCCTGGGGTTTTTTTATTTCTCTGTGCTGTTGTGGGCTGGCTATATTTACAAAAAAAAAGCATAAAAGCTTTCCTTCTTGTTTCTAACACACAAAAGTGCCCTCTCTTTCATTTTTCTGTATGATTTTCCATTTTTATTCTACCTTTTTTTATTTTTAAAGCATTAATAATGATAAAATTGCACTAACCACCAAAAAAAAGGGCTTTGACCTCTTTCTTAAAAAGAAAATCATTATAAAAATCTCTTGCAAAATTAATTGTGGATTCCAAACTCTAAGAATGGATAAAATGTGAGTTTACTGTCTTTTTATAAATTAAATTCTAATATATATATATATATATTATAAAAAACAGTAGAAATTAAAATTCAGCATAGTATTAAGCACTATTAGATGTTATTTATGCCAAGGTATTGTCTCTATCATATTCGCTTTAAAATGTACAAAGCTGAAAACAATAGAGGGAACAGAGAAATTTAGACTTAATGTGACTTTCTAAAATAAGCAAATATGTAACAATGAATTGCATAACTTATTTTACTGTATAAATCCATGTAAATACTCACTTTTTTCATGAAAGAAAAAAAGTCACATAATGCAATGATTTGCAGTGCTCCCTACAGCTGCACCAAAGTCAACAGATTTTCAAAGAGAGAACGGCGAAGTGAGAATCACTCCCCTGAGTAATGGACAGCTAAAGGGAAGAACTATAAACACTTTCTGGCTGCCACTGTGTTCAGATCTTGAAAGAAATAATCAAGCCCCAAACTATCTTTCAGATGTCTGCAAAGTCTGCCTTGCAGTCAATTCCATTTTTCCCAAGAGCAAAAATCTTTCTTTAGAAGTGAAATGTCTACACTGCCACAAGCAGACTAAGCAAGCAGTAAATTATTTTAGAAGTGAAGCTGAATAATATAAGCATTTATGTATTATGCTTCTTAAGAACCTTATCTCTCATCACAGGAGTGGTGGAGACCTATGTGGTGGTGTAGACCTGGTGTTTGACAGGCAAAAAACATCAGACACAGTTCCTTGGCACTTCATGGCCACAGTTGTACAAATGGTCTCTGTGATGGCATACACAGATGTGATATTTATTGGCAGCTTAATGCCTAATACACATCTGAAAGAGATTTGTTTTGGCATGTGTGGTTCTATCAGACTATTAGGTCTACAGTGTAGCACCTAGAATTTTTGGTGAAAACAATCCCTAGAACAGCAATATTAAGGGCTGACGGTGACACTAAGAATAACATTCATTGTAGCAGATCAGTGTGATTCTTACTTCCTGCTCCCCACTTTCTGAAGACCAGAGAATCAGTCCACTCAAAAATGCAGTGGAGGCATGTAATCCAAAACAAAATTTCTGCAAACTCCTAACGATTTTGGTGAACTAGATCACCATCATGGACCTGTTCTTGTAAATGTTTTTCTTTCAATGTTCCTATAATTTCTTTAAAGGCAAGTGTCAATGAGGGGGAAAAGATGCTCATTTGCTTAGGACCATGAAGACACCTAAGTCACAATCATTGACTTAACAGAAATTTATGGATTTACTTAGTGGTAAAAGATCTTATGATAAATTGTGTCACTTCATAAGCTGGAAACATTTTTAAGACATGATATTAATGCTCTCAAAGACTAGTCATCAATTACAATTTAAGAGTTTTAAATCCACTGATGTTTTAAGTCTTCCATGATTAACCATATGTTTGTAAGATAAAGTTTTATGAAAGCTTACTGGGGAGAAATTATCAATTACTATACCTATATATAGGTATTAAATGTTTCTTTTATGTTTATGAAGTATTCTCACTTAAATAAAATACATTTAAAATTGAATACATAACAAAAATGTCAGATTGAGGATTCTGTAGACTGAAGAGTTTTGTTTATGAACAATTGGGAAGAAAATAAAGGTTGTTCCATAAAATCTTTCATTTCTTAGTTCTGTTTAGAGGAAAGATCTCCTCTAGTAGAGTAGATCAACTTTTTCCAATGACATGGTTTGAAACTTTTTAGAAGAAGGAAACATAAATTAATAGGATTATTTTCATTTTTTGAGAATATCACTTCCATCTTGGATTTCTTTTTGTTGAAAGAGGATGATTGGAAACCAGAATAATAGACCTTTTAAAAGTCCTTGACTTGTTTATATTGGTAGCACTGTTGATTACAGCTTCTTCTCTTTGATGCTTTTTGGAACATACCTACTAAAATCAGCAAATTGATGTAAAGGGATCAATCCATCAGACTGAATTATTTATTGACATGATTAGTGCCAGACATTGATATATATTGCTACACGAGAAACTACCTTCTATGATATACCTCATAGAAAACAGGACAAAAGCTGCTGGACAAATATATTTATGGTATTTAATTTACAGCCTTATTTGTAAGGGTAAGAAAGGGTAAATTACGACAATGACAAGTACCCAAGGATCAGATGGGGAAAGAGCTCCAAGAGATCCAAATACACTTTTCATGTCTTACTTTCTTGATCAAACATATTTTTTCTAAATATTCCTAAATATATTTGATTTCTATTTTACCACAATCTCTACAGAGACCCAAATAGATATATTTCATTACTGTATATTGCGCTGTTATAATGCTTATACTATGCTTATATATTAGAGATTAATTTCATACTTTCTAACCAAAGCTTCTTGTGTGTGTCACTCAACAAAAACTTGATAAGGTTTTTAGGAAGTAACATCAGGTAGTATAAAATGTCCTGAATTACTGTTATACTTCTTTTAAAGGAATCTTTCCAGATCCTTGTTCTTCCTGCTTTTTTTCTCATGAAACTAAAAATCTGTTTATGAAAAATAGTACTGGGTGCGTGTTCTAGCTCTGTGCACAACCAGAATTTGTGGATACTTCTGTTTTCTGTCTATATAAAATAACCAAGAAGTAGTTACAACTCAGAGTATTCTGTGATTCTGTGAACCCAGAAGTCTCTAATGGCTCCTGCATAGTTTTATCTAAACACTACACATTATTTTCTCAGTGTCTATGAAGCAAAATCACTTTAGCTGAGAATGGTTTCTTACATAGAACTGATTTGCTATGGCCAATTTCCAAACCAATATTCTGCAGTGCTTCTTCTCTGCTAGTATAAAGAACATACTCTGTTTTTGACGTTACTCCTATAATCTAGTACTGAAAATGTTTGGCAGAAAACAAAGCTTCATTTAGCCTGAAGAAATGCAGAAAACAATGCTTCATTTAAAAGGTTTGCAAATGTTTTTCTCCAAATCAAAATTGTTGTGGTCTTTAAAATATTTCTAATGAAATCATACCCATCATAACAGAAAACAATTGAAAACTGATTTCAGTAAGCCAGAAAATTAATATGATGATCTAAATCTACAGTTACTTTACCCTTAAGTCTTTCATTAATATATTTTTGCAATCTGCCATATACATGCATCATGGAATGACAAGTAAGAAAATCACAGCTACACTTCATGGGACCTGAAAGGCTCTCAAAATCAGCCATTTCAGTTGATAACTTAATGTTTTCTGGATCATTAGAAGCAGTCTATTTATTCTCAAATGTCCAATCATATACTAAATAATAATAATAATGGCAGAATAATGTGTAATGTTTCAAGTAAGCAGTACAGAATATATACTGTAATTATAACAAGGAGTTATTTGCTTAAGTGAATCATACTGATGTATAACTTAACATTGCAAGGAAGTGATCACCTTTTACAGAGAAAAAGCCAAAATTATGAAAAACTCATACAAATGAAAGTCTTCAGCCTCATGGTAAAAGCTGAACACCTGAATATCTGTACACAGACTCAATTTTTATGATTCTGAGTTTTATAAAAGATATGTTTTATTTTACATAGACCTGACATCTGTGAAAATAAATAGGTTATTTTATTATAATATAAAACTTCAGATATTTCTGCAGACAAGAGAATATAAACTAAAGAAAACAGTAAGCTTGGTGTTACTCTTGAAACAAAGGGAAAAATACTGAACTGAAATGTACAGTATGTGTAAATACAAAAAGTGTCATAATTCTTCAAGAAAATGCATGGGAAATCTGCCCTTTAACTCAACAAAAAATGTAATGAAATTTGCAGGTTGGAGAAAATAACCCCTTTGACGAGAGCTATTTGACACATTGCTAAAACATATAGTTTTAATGTTTCTTGTGGTGCCATTTTGGTCTGGAGCCACTATTCAACTACGGACTGTGCAAGCTAAAGCACTGACTTTCTGGGAACAATGATTCCATAATGACAATGATGGCACAAACAGCACAATCTCACCTTCAGTCCAGCAATCACCTGGTCACAGCCTTTAGAAGGTTTGTCCATCTTCTAAAATCTTCACTGCAGATCTTTTATCCTTATTTGACATAAAAGAAACCCTTAGGAAAAATTTGTTTGGCCTGAAATAAGAAACTTTAATGAGAAAACTGTCAATGTTTGGAAAACACAACCATGATGAAAACAGATAGTCTGTAACTCCTCTGACAGTCAAAACCACAGATGGAATATACCTACCAATAACTGTTCTATACCTATGTCAAATTTTTCTCCTCTCTTTGGTTTCAATACAAAGTTATTTACATCTGAGCAGATACCATTCTCTCACACTTACACTGCTCTTATATGATGCAAGGTTCACCAGATTTTATTTGTCTAAAAAGGATTTGTTTTCAAGACTTACAAAATACTTGGGCTATTCATACGTAGAAATAAAGAAGTATTAGAATTTATGAAACAACAAGAAGAAAAAAAAAATAATGTCTTCTTCTCAGTACAGAATTGGATTTGTACTACTCGTGAAAGATATTTAGCCAAGTTATTTTCAAAGAACTCCACATCTGGAGGCTCCATAATATCTCTGCATTTGTTCACTCCACTCACTGCCAAAAGTTCTCCCATCTCTACAATATTTTTCCATTACATCCTATTGTGGTCACCAGGAGTATTTCCTGTTATAAGATGTGGGATTTGTGGGGTCTGACAGCAGGCCTGAAAGCCTCACAGAGTTTGACTTAAAGACAGTAAAAATTTACCTGTGAGAAAAATGTAGATATGGTAACTAGCTGCCATGATAACCCAGCTTCAATTAGTGACAGAAAAGGTTCTCACAGAAACAGATGTTCGTGGGGTGAGACTTGAAAAATGCGCAAAAGAAAACTTGTTGTGTACCTAATTGCTTGTGTAGCTGTTTGAACTATCTGTGGAATCATTGTTTCCATAAATAATTCTCTCAGTGTGTGCTAACTAAAAAAGATATAAAAAAGCAGCCGTAGAGTAGAATAAAGCTTCTTTCTATCCTTGGATTACGAGTGTGAGTTTGTTGTGTACCCGTCTCGACCGCGACAATAAGATACTTTTTATGGACTTGAAGACCACATTATCTGCTTTTCTCTCTCTCACACACATAGACATATATATATATATCTATATACCGTTCATTCTACCTTTCCTCATGAACCTTATCTTTACTACATTCGGGCATTCTTGTTAATGTCCCTTAGGCTTTTCCTAACTGGTTCGTATCATTCTTTAACTGGAATGCACAGAATTACATAGACTACTCTTGCTAGAATCTTACAGCTCCCAAACACCATTGAAGCATTATTCATATACTTTTTGGCATTTACTGCTGTTTACACACTGCAACAGTGGAGACACAACATTGATTCCTGCTTCATTTCATGATCCATTTCAACACTTCTGCAGACTTTCTTATAAATGATTTCTCTGCATTGATGTAACTAAATATTCTAAATATGCTACATGTTCAGTTATGCTATTGACTAACACCTTTTTAATATTTGGGGCATTTATTCAGAATTGTTTAAAATCCTGTGGGGTTTTTTTTTTTTTCTTTGAAATAAATTTTAATTGGCATACTTATATGGTGTCCTGTTGTGTAACTGAATACTGAGCAGGACTAGACCCAAGACAGTCACTTACAGAACTCTTTTCAACATATCCTTCCCTTCTGAAGCTACAAAGATATAATTCTTGTCCCATGGATGTAAACAGGAACAGAGATATTTTCAATAGAGAATATATACTTATTGTCTGAGTAATCTGCCTCACAGCATCTAGAATCTGACATATTGAAAGAGTGAGGGTAACTTGAATTAGGACATGCTTTGTTCTCAAAGAGACATTGCAAATTGCAGGATTTAGCAAGGCTACATCATATCTACCTACAGGCTTCACTGAAATGCCAGATATAGTTAATACAGTGTGTCATAAATATACTCAATCCTATTCTCCTTCAAACAAATAAATCATAAATCATTCCTCTGTCACTGCACATTCTTACTGCCTATAAACTGCAAAAGCAAAACTCTGTACATGTCAAATCTGTTTTTTGGTTGGCAGTCAGGGGACAAGAACAGCAGTGCATGAGTCTGGCTGAAGTCAGATTCGATCATGGTGTCATACCCACAGGAGTAGTAGAGACATGGTCTGACCACTTGAAAAGTAAAGAGTGTGACTCAGATTTAGTGGCCTGGAATAAGGTGTCAGAGAAACATCCATTCCAGACAAAGTATTGCTTGAGTGTGCAGCAGGTTTAAAATGATTTTGAATCAAAATGACAGTGTTCTTCTTTTCCTGATTCCCATGTATGGCAGTTCTGCTCTGGTAATATGCTAAGAATGATATAATAATATAAAGACAAGTAGGAACAACTGTGGAGTAGAAAAGAAAAATAATGCATTCATTTAGCAGTCAGCAATAGAAAAGATGGAGATGAAAGGAGAAGAGGTGGGTAGCTCTAAACAGAGGCATGCCAGGTACAGGGAGTGCAGCTGAGGGTCAAATATTTCTATGCAGGATCGAAAAGTGAAAGCAACAAGGGTGAGTATTGTAAATACCTGCCATGGTTTGACCTTGGTTAAGTGTTAGGCACCTACGGCAGCCATTCATTCGTTCCCTCCTCTGTCACAGCTGGGCAGAGGAGAGAAGGAGTCGGGGAAGAAAAGAAAAAAAAGAATTCACACAAGGGTCTATGAGTTGAGATAAGGAACTGGAAGAAAATGCTCTAAGGACAAAGAAGGTTTCATTTAAGTTGCAAAGTGAAGTTTAT
>VYZT01021136.1:3435-25199 GCA_013400735.1 Pomatostomus ruficeps
GGGTGCTGCGCTCCCCGGCCCCGCCCCGGGCACGTTTCTGCTCATAAAGAGCCCGGAGGGTGCGAACCCGTCCCGCACAGCTGCCCCAGCGCAGTGTCACCAGCATCTTACACTCGTCTTGCTAAACCACTAGAAGGTAAATCACCCCTGCCTCTTCCTTGGACCGTGTATGACCAAGTGACTCTTTTCACCTCTACCACCACAGGACCCTTCAACCAGCAAAAGTAGTTTTTTTTGTCAAGTACCCTCTCACAAAGACCTCCCTTCATGGGAGGATTAGACATGAAACTGCCCTCATCATTGTTATAAAAACACCACCATCACATTCTATTTCTCCAGCTCTTTTCTGTTTGTCTATAAGCATCCTACTCAGTCCTTGCCAGCTGTCAGGTACAAAACACTGACTTTTTCAGAGTAATCATATAATAAGCAATTGTTTTCCAGCATCAGGTGTGACAGGGACAGACGTTTACAAGTGCACCCAGATCTGTTTAGCCAGCTGCCTGTACAAACAAGTGTAACAAGTCACAGGTAATTGTTTACACACAGTGTTTATTACAAATTACTGTCACTTCCTCAGGATGTTTGAATGTTGTATAACAAAGCTCCAGTGGATTGTTTTCTAGCAAGGGTACACACTGGTGATGTGCTTTCCTAAGTGCTGAGCTTGTCCCATCAACTAAGGAAACTGAAGTTTCGTATTTAAAAGCCTATTTGTGTTACAAATTTACTTCCATAGCAGCAGTGGTGGTTTGCATAGGGTAAACAAGAGATTACATATAAGTGCTCAAGGATCCATAAGGCTTATAACAACAAAATAATCCTCTTTGTTATTAAATAATAATTTAAAAAAAGGTCCGCTTCTTTGCAATCTTTTTTAATACAAGGAGTCTAAAATCTGTGAGACAGAACATCACTGTACCCATTTACCAGACAGGGGCAGGACAGGACCGAGATGAGATGAAGGAAAGACACATCAGTGTAGAGAATTAATGTTGCTGGAGTCCAACAGTGAGAGTTATAAATACTGAAATGGAAAGATGTGAGGAGAGCAGCTGGGTTGTGCTTGGATTTTACCTGTTCTTTGTCTTGTTTCTTCACCTGACTTGTCAATTTTTTTCTCTCTTCCCCTTCCTACCCCATCCGCTTAATGTGATCACTGCACTGTACTGAACAAGGAGAAGGAGGGAAACAAGTTATCTTTGGGTTTATGTTCCTCTATAGAAAAAAATTCCCAAAGCAAGATTCCAGGCAGACCCAGCTTTATTTTTTAATGTTAAGCTACAAGCTCTAATTAAAAATGTTTAAAATGCATTTCAGAATGAGCACAATACTTCTGGGGAACAGGGGGAGAAGAAGATGCATTTCTGGGAGACTGAGCATCCACTGGTGTTCCAAGAGCCCCATGAATCCTGTTGAATGCTCCAACATCTCAAGGACTATTACTTTTTTGAGTGTTTTAGAAGACATTTAAGAGCAAACTCCAGGGAATAATAACAATTAAAAAGTTATACTGATGTACCTTAAAACCCCCGTGCACCAGCAGCACAGCCCCTGGGGAGCACAGCAGCTATGCAGTAGTATGTTCATATGGCAACAGCAACGTGCACCAGATTCACTCAAATCTCCTCCCTCCACAAAAGTATTGCTTCAGAATAACTTAATCAGGTCTAAATTAAAGTGTTATCTATCTACAGAATGCCTTTCCTTCCATAAAACCTTGAAACATGCACAGAATTAAACTCCATCTCTGGGGGAGAGACCAACCATCTACCTACCAATTTACTGCAACTTAACAAAAGCAGGAAGGGAGGATATATTACAGGCAAATACAGGACTCATTGCAGGAGGAGTGTAATTCTCAGTCCTTTTAGTTTCTCTCTGTTATCATTTCCCATTTGTGACAGAAGTAATAAAACTTCCTTCCTCCAACCTTTATTTAATTAAAGTGTAAAGTCTTTGGGGCAGTGAGCTTACTGTGTGTAATATACAGCACCTAGCATGAAGAGGTCATGAATTAATCTCAGACCTTTAAATACTACTCTAAATACAAAGCATTAACAATAATAAGAATAGGATATAATTTTCATTTAGAATAGATGAGTCTTCTGTTTTCCATTATCACGAAGAATAAATTACATGTGTCTCAGGGAATAATTAAGTTAAGGGTTAAGGGCAAGTATTTCACAGCAGAGACTTGTAACTGCTCTATTCTAGTTTTTTACACCTAAGGACACTGCTGCCCACTGTTGCAGCATTTACTCAAAATTCTTATTTGCCATAACATTACAAAACAATGTCCCAAATCCCACACGCGAGATCATCAGTAAATGTAGGGGTATAGCTTATTCTGAGGCAGTGCGTGTGATTACTATGATAACATACCCAAATTAACCTTTTGCATGTGCAATAAACTGCAATTAGCAATCTGCAGACAAATGACAAGTTCCTTCGTTTCCTGTAATATTCAGCAATACACAAGCCAGATTTCCTATTGAATCCCATATTAACCTACATTCGGTGGCAGTGAAATCTCAGAGCACCATGTCAGAATTTATCATCTTTCAATGTTAGCTCCACCTCCTGACAGTTCTAGACAGGATATTTATCAACAACTCATCCAGAATCTGACCAATTTCAGCTGAAAATGTTTATCATTTTTTCACCAGTTGTTCTCAGCCACTTTGCGTGCTTTTACTGAGGGATGGGCTGAGCTCTCAAACAGTATGGTTGTGTTAATAAACGACAAGGAATAAAATGGAGAGTGAGTAGTGAGTGGCTTTGTGATGCCTCTCTGAGCTGGTGGGAGGCTCAGGGGGAGGGAAGCTGCAGAAGTGCCTCTTTCCCTTGTGATAAGGAACATCACATCAAAAAATACAAAATGGGAAGATGATGTTTCCACATGCACTTTCATCCCCATAATTCCACACCTCTTGCTGTTACAGACTTCATTTGCAAAATATTTTTTTTAAAAACAAAGCTCTTCTGGGACAACTTGTGAAAAGCAATTTTGCTGCAAACCAGAAAAAGTCTCACACCCTTAACAGTCACCATCAGTCTCTGAAAAAGTTGATACAGTATCATAAACCTGAACCAGTTCCTAGCAGCTTTCCTAAAGTGCTTGTTCCTAGTATAATAGAACAAAAAAGATTTTCGTAATAGGCATCACATAACTGCACTTCCTTCATGTGCCTTTGCTGGTAGTGTGACATGAGCGATGAGCGTGTGCATGCGTGGAGGGGTGAACTGCCTTATAAGAATGCAGTTTTGTTTAACATGAGTGATGGAAGGCAATTCAAAAAGCATAAAGATGCCTTTGTAATAAATCAGAACTAACCAGCCAGATCACCTGCCCACTTTAAAACTCCGCACCAGGGTTGTGAGCGGCCTGCTTCAGTTATTGTTCCGCCCTGCCTCTCGCTCGAGAACCGCGGTTATCGCACAGCCTATCTGAATTAAGTGGCGTTTAACAACTGCGCCAGACAGGGCTGGAAATGAAAATCCCTTCTGCCTCTCCTCTGCTCTCACACGACGTGTTTGGAGTTCAGCCTTCCCGTTCATCCTTCCCGTCTGCTCTCCCTCTCCCTGCCTCTCCCTCTGTCTCAGTGGAGCCGCCCCGCTCCGCGGCTGCGGGATTGGAGCTCTTTGTTACCATGGCCCGTGGGCCAGCGCTGCGGCTGCGATGCAGCACTGGCGTCTCCGGGCTGCGAGGCACCTACCGCACTTGTGGGCACTGGCTGTTCAACTGGGGCTGCATTAAAAAGAGAAAAAAAAAAATAAAAAAAGAAAGAAGATTTATATCTGTATGTTTAGACTGAGCTAGATAACTCATAGATCTGTGAGGTAGCTCATAACCTTGAGTCTTTTTTAATCAGCTTTAATCTCTGAAATAGTAAATTATAATTAAAATTTAATATAATTTTAATCTCTCAAACAGTTAATTATAATTATGGTCATAAAACATGTACAACCTTTGCTTCCTCTCTCCTCCATCCCTCACCTCCTACTCAGAGCTGCTACATGAAGAAAGAGAAAATAATTGTCCCTTTAATAGCAATTGTTTATAAACTCCTTTTCACAGAGACCATGTTTATATACCATGCCTAGGCAAAAACGATGCTCATAATAAACGAGTGAATAATACATCCCTGACCATAATTCCAGTGCTCTCCAACAAAAGAATATCTAATTTGTCACAGAATTGCCTTGTAGGTTGAAGTTCAGCATATAAATACACATGGGAAAAGATTAGATTTTAATTGATAAGTATTAATCATCATTCATTGCTGTCTCTGCAGGAAACCCCGTGTTAAAGCATCTAGTTAATATACGGTATAATGGATAACCTTGAGGCAGAAGCTCTTGCATCTGTCTCTATCCAAGAAAAAATGTCAACATCAGCCTTTGTTGTAGCAAAATACCCTGACATCTGAATGGAGTTGCTGCTGCTGGAAAATTGACTGCCCCCAGTGCAATCCTTCCCAACCTGGGTCCAGTGCCTAACCTACAGATGAGGCCAAATTAAAAATCTTTATCTGTGCACACCTGTCTTTAGGAATATTTGAAATCTGGTCTGGGTCAGAATGCTGTGTTTGTGGTGCATCTCCTCCTCTCTGAACAAACACATTTCTCATGTGATGCTCTCACTGCAACCACAAAGCATTAGCACTCACAAGAGCATCATTGAAGATACTCAGGCTGTTCATTGAGAACAAAGCCATTAATGATTAATACCATGGCAGGAGAAAATGTAGCAGCATTTCTTGGCAGCTGAAATGTGGCAATGTCTGTCCTACGTGCAAAAGACTCACAAATACCTTTAGCTCTTCTTACATAAAATGGTTCTTATTAACTCTGTGGGAAGGGGCATCACACAAATCCCCCAAACTAAAGAGATGGAGATTTTCACATGTAAAACTGGATATATACAATACATCTCTCTCTGGCTGACCCAGCAGATGCAGAGATGCATTTACGTATCACAGGCATTACTGTCCCAGCAGATACTATAAAGTTGTCGCTGACACAGACACTCACTGTCCCCACAGATCTGTATTTTGGGAGGGAATTTTCGTACCACAGACACTACTGTCCCTACAGAACCACATCTGCTGGCCGAGTTATTGTTTGACATACTCTTTTGCCTCCAGCAGATGTGAGAGACTGCCAGGACAGCAGGCATTTCTGTCACAGCAAATCTCCATCTACAGGGAATTAAACTGCAGCTTAAACTACTGTACTCCCCGAGCCCTTAGTGTGGACAATACTGACAGGGAGGAAGCAACATAAACCAATGAAAATATTATGTTGAGCATCACCATTAACTCTGCCTAAATATGGCTGTGTTTGGGGATGTGTCGGGAGGAGAAAAACAATTACTTACACCCTCCTCCCACCCCATCTTTAACAAGTATTCCTTAGAGAAACACTCAAAGGAAAAAGTGTCTGATACCACTTTCATATAAGAGATCCAAGAAAGCAGAAGTCACTCATGACTACAAAGTTGCCAGCCTTAATGCCCTTTAACAGGGACCAAGTGCTAGGTCATTTCCAGCTTGCTTTTGAACAGAATATTTTCTGAATTACCAATTTATTAATGCCAGAAGATTTGATCACCAATTCTAGAGGTGCAGAAATAAAGGGAAGGGCTTTGCTCTTAATCCCTTTAATTCAGACCTTCATCTTTTGAGACTGCATGACCTGCTCTCAGACTCGGGGTGCAATGGCAGCAGCAGCCACGGGAGGCTTTGCTCCTGTGCAGCTGTCCTGCCAGGCAGAAACTCTCCAGACATGAGGAAGAAAATCCTGGGCCTGTGCTAAGACATGACTGTGGCTAGGCTCTCCCTCTGGATGAACTCAGCCTAAGGCCCATACCAACACATGTACCTACATATAAATAATATGTATGGTATGTGAGCCTGCACTTGGGAGCTGTCTTGGGCCCTTTTTTGCCTGAGTAGATGTATCCTTTATGATTTGGTACCAGAGAGAAAAACCCTCCCCTGGTAATCTGCAGCAATGTAAACTCTGCTTGAAGAGACACCATCGAACTTTGGAATTCCCCTGTGGGGAGCCTGGGCATTTATCTTTATCTGAAGCATCAAGAGCTGTCCATTGGCAAAGACAGGACACACAAACTCCCAGGGTAATAATCTGATACAGCACAGCAAAACCTATATCCTTGGAGCAGATTGTGGGAAAGCATCAAGATTTTGGTTGCTCTGCCAAAGCAAACAAGATGTTTCAAGCCCCATCATCTGCTCTGCAGTTCACACCCTTCCAGTGCTATCTTTTTCAGATGCCATGCCACACTGGTTAGTGGCAATGCTGTTGTCATGTGTGACTCATTCCATTTTACTGGAAATTAGAAAACCACATGCTGCACTGAAGAACTGCTTATTTATGTAGTCATATAATCCCAAGGAGAACTCCTCCTGCCATTATTTGTATACAGGTTATTTCAGAATTTTGGAAACACAGCTCTTTGTCGGGGTTCATCCAGAGGACAGATTAATCACTAGCACATTGCTCTTTCCAGGGCCTGTAGTGCCCTTCATACTTCCCAGTGCCCCCCTGGAAATACAAATGGTATTTTAGAGGAGAGTACCTCCGTCATTACAGGATGTGTGGGAAGCAAAGCAGAACACAGAGAGCAGTGCAACTGGAGATGCCTTAGCAGAAGAGTCTGTCACATATTTATTTCAGCTTTAGGCAGGTGAATTTCACCCACTAGGAACAACACAATCTACTTGGTCTTGTTTGTTTTCTTTTTTAATGGTGTGTCTAAAGCCTCCTCGGATATTTCCTGAACACACCACAATGCTACATTTACTGTAGTGATTAATGCTTAGTATGAGTGAGAAGAACTGGCATATCCAGGACACCAAAAAATGCAGAGATGTCAACAGTGCATTCTTTCTGTGGATTAAGAATTACTGGATAAAAACATTAATGCTTTTAACCAACATTTTATGATGACAACAAATCAAACTGGATAATTTTGAGTTCTGAAGCACAGGTTTGGAATTACGCATGATTCAAAGAACAATTTCCTATATTATGAGTTTTTCTAATCCATAAAATTGGTGTTACTAAAGCAGCAGCACTAGGATCAAAAGTTAGATTGGATTGTGTGTTGCCAGGCAAAGGTACTAGAAATTCCTAAACTAAGAGATGGCATTACCTTCTACAGGTACAGATAAACCCAGTCTTATCTTTAGATGAAGAAACTGTTAAGAAGTTTCAGTCACCAGACATTTATGAAGAAAGAAAATAAAAATGTGAGCCATTCTTTTTTAAAGGTTAGCATATCTTAAACATTCCTGAAAATATTTATTATCATAACAGACTAGACCTGCTGAAATGTTCTCACTTAGGATTTGGTCTTTGACATTCTCAGAAATTCTGTTCACTTCATCAAATGGTTGCCATGAAAAGCAGAATTTAGCAACAAAAAGGAAAAGACACAAAGTAGTGAAAGGCCATTTGGAAAAAGACGTTTGCTTTTAATGTTACTGACTACCCCTCAGGACCCAGAGTTCTGTTATGTTTTAAAGCATTGCTTTCAAGCTTGCTGGAAGTGTCAGACAATTTGAATAGATCTCCATTTTAATTTCCAATCTAGCAATGTGGAACAGCTGCCATAACTTTGTGCAGCGTGGCAAATTCAACATCCTTATCCCTCAAATGACAATCACTGAGAAGGGACTCTGAAAAAGGCAAAATATGCTTCCATTTTTACTGCCTTTTAGTAACTCCCAGTCAAAATTGTACTTTAGATAAAGAACCCAAACCCTCAATTGTGCTTTTAACTTGCACTGCCTACACCAGGAAGCAAAGGTCTTGGGTGAAAGCTGATGGGATTTCTAGAACTATTTTTCCTTCTTCCAGCCACTGAGCTGGAGGTTTGTCCACATCCTGCTTACACATCACCCTCAGTGTTAAAGGCTCCAGTCAGGATTTTCTCCCACTGTACTGGGAAGATGTAATGGAACAAATCTGCCTTGTCAAAGCCCCCCAGCTTCTACAGCTCTGGCAGCTGGAGTGAGAGTGTGAACTGAAGTGTGTCATCCTCACACCTTTCCTGCTTCTGAGCAGAAAGAAAACGCTGAAAGGAAGATGGAAATAACAATTCTTAATGTCTTTGGTTTTGGTTTTTTTCAGACCATGTTAACTCAAGAGGGAAAATTGAATCCAGAGGAAAAGCACTTTGAGAGTCAGATGAAAATTCTTAGCACTGGGCCCCAGTCTGGGACTGTCTAGACCAGGACAAAGGCAGTGCAACCTCAGTCAAGGGAATTTGTGTGTTTGGGATATGGCACAGCTCTAAGCACCAGCCCATGCTGGATGTAGTTTGAGAAGGAATATCTCTTTAGAGTACTGAAGCATGGATGTGCTGGTCTGACTCCAGGAACAATGTCCATCTAGCTCTCATTCTGTACTCATTCATGGATTATATACTGTGTGCACTTAGGGGCAGCTGCCTCCCACTCCTCTCCTTAATTCCGAATAGAAAACTCGAAGGAGTTTTGGGACCTCTCACCACACACAGTGCTGCCACCAGTGCACCCAATAAGAAGAAAAAGAAACATCCAGCAGAGACCCTGTTGCTCCAGGATGGACTATTTGTTTCTATAAAAATAAAACAAAATTTCAAAGTCTCTGGCGAGTCTGATTCAATTGCTAAATTAACGTCTCTGTCTCATTTCTGCAACGCTTCTCTCCTACCAAGGTTGTGGTTTCTTGCCTTCCACACGATACAACCAGCTTCCGACCCTGAGATTTCCTCCCTTCAATCTACATTTCTCATGAAACTCGAGCACCAAGCATGAAACCAACTCTCACTAATCTGTTTTCTGTTATCAGTATACTCACAGGTATATTTATAAATTAGGGAGGACACACATGTGGGTACTGTGCATGCCTCTCACTTGAGTTTGCCTCTAAACCACAGAAAGCAGAATAGAAATATTAAGCTCAGCATTTTCCAAATGGGCTTCAGCTTTGGATGGCTTATTTGATATCACTTCCAGTCAATAAAAATTATTTCTTCCCCAAATCAGATTTTATCCCATCTTTTACACAATCAGCTTAGATCTCAAGGGAACAGGTTAAGAACAGGTAACACAGAAAGGCAAACAGGGCAGGTTAACTACATTTCACCTCTGTCCTAGAGTGGTTGGACATGGCTGCCTGGGACTGGAAGCTTGTGTGATCACCTCCAACACCTATTTCTGTCACTTTGCATTTTCTTTCATTAATGGAGATGGCAAGTATTACTTGGAGACCAAAAAAAAAAAAATTATGTAAAGAAGTACATCTAAAACAAGCTGCACTAAAGTGGAACCAGGACTCATTCAGAGATGGAAGCTTTCTGCTTTGGAGGTCTGGCCATCAGTATGCCCAATTCTTCCTCCACATGCAGTGGGAGCACAGCTCCCTCAGCTCAGTGGGGATCTGTCTGACCTGCTCAGACACAGATCTCGTCTGCACAGCTCCTCTGGGATCCCCAGTCGTGCTCCTGGGAAGGGCCAGTCACTAACCCATTCCTTAGGTTCGCTGCAGTTCCTGCCAGTGCAGCTCATGGACACTGGTGGCACAAACACAGTAACTTCACCTGGCAAGGAGTAATTCTCTCTCAGCCTGAGTGCATGCCAAGAACAGCCTAATCTGCTCAAGAAATTATAAGCCATGTGGCTATTTGCACTGAAACCCCTGCAGAACCAGCCCTCCCCCACTTCCTTCTCTGCTAGCCTGCTCTAACAGCAGGCAGACATAAGTGAAAGGAAAAACAATGAGAAAGGAAACTTGGGAGGGACAGGTTAGAAGCAGAAGGAAGAAGCAAAAGGTCTGACTCTGCAGACCGTATTCATGATGAAAAGCTTTGCACAAATAACCTAATTGCATTCCGTGGGACTGCCGGGCTCAGTAAAAGTGCTGCAAGTGCAAGCAACAATTGCAGAGGCAGGAAACAAGTAGGAAAAGAAAGAAAAAGGAAGCCCCACATGAATCAGACACCTGCACAGAGGAGAGCAGTCTCACACACCCCAGGAAAAACAAATCAACCAAAACACTCGCCGCCTTTGAGTTACTGCAGAAATATTTATAGCGCCTTTCCCGACCTCTGCCTTGCTTCCTGGCAGGCAACACCACAGAAAGAATCTTTACCACTGGCATCCCCTTCTTCCACCCAACGAGAAAGCAGCCCCTTCCCAAAGCTCTGCAAGGCAGGAAGGGACATCAGACAGGCTGCAGGAGAGGTCTGGTCCTCTCTTGGGGAAGGATGAGTGTCAGCCCAGGCACACACTGCCAGGAGAACCAGCAACCACCATCACAGGAGGGAGCGTGGGCTTCTCTCCCTGTATGATGACCTGGGGGAACAGCACTGATCTTGTATCGATTACTCTCAGCAAGGAATAATACAGGAGCCAAGGAAGTGATGGGTTCCAACAAAACACCATGTCTTTTCCAAATGGTCATTTCTTTCCTTTCCTTACAAATCACGACAAGGCACTGAAGAGAATCTGATGTCCAATAACTGAATCGCTCCTTTTCCACTGAGCTCTTTCAGGAATTCTCAAGACACCTTCTACGACAGAGCAATTCTAAGTTTATAAATCATTAAAATACTGCATTTATTTATCAAAAGCCTTTCTCCTAAAATGAAACACTAGAGAGCAATCCAATCATTCCAATGACGACATGCATTTGAATTCTCCAGGCTCACACTAATTGGCACTTTTCAAAATGTTTCCAGTTAGGTTTGTCCATAAGCGTGAAAAGGAAAATCAAAATATGTCTCTCTGAGATGGGCTGATGTTTGTGAAACAAAACTATTAAATCAGGGAAACCAGGGACTAAATTCAAAGCAATGATGGTTTGAGATCATACATTAAAGATGACAGGATCTTTTTAAATCACCTCAAACATGAAACACTTGCAGCACTAAGTCACAAACTTATCTGAAAAACACACACTACCACCTACTGGCAATTATTCATATATGTTATTTACATACTGATAAGTGGCAACAATATGTGCACATTTGATTCACATGAACTTTGCAAGAACAAAGGTCATTCTTCATCTTTACAATTACTAGACTTGAAGAAAAATATATTCCTGTGGACGCAGTTCCCACAACGTGTGACTAGTTATTGTCTTCTTTTCAATAAGGACTTAGACCAGACTAGCTGTTTAGTTAAACACTTCCCATTTAAGGTTGTTGTTTTCGTCAGTAATGTAAGACGGGGCTTTTTTGGCTCATCCATAAGCTGGTAACATGGTCCCAGCAGGCTTACAGACCTTCCCATTTCACACCCACTGCCCTGGAAATGGGGCATAAATTACAGTGGAGGAAAACTGGGGCAAGTGCTGCTCCTGGATACAACCTCTCTTCTGCCCCAGTCACACAGAAGCCTGGGAACAGGACTGAGGAGCTAACACGAAGGAAAGATGACACTGAAACATCTTTTCCTGCAGTTCTCACCTTCTTGGCTAAGCTTCACCATAACACCACAGAAACATCCTGGAGGTGCAAGTGCTGTGATTTATATACCAGAAAGCAGTGTTATTTAAAGGCCCTCATATGAAGACCACATACATCACCCTGGCTGAGCTGGCGTGAGATGTTTTTCACCTCCGTGCTCTGGAGGTACCTGATTGCTAAGGTGGTGCTGCTGTGGATGATGCTTCATTTTGGGCCATGTATGACTTACACCATTCAGAATATAAAGCTGATGCTGGGACTGTCGATGTGCAGCCTGACTGAGCCCTCACCTCACCTCACCAAACAGAAAATGTGCCAGGAAAGCCAGGCCTGACACCACTGAGTCACCCTCCGACCTGCTGTGCACTTGGTCTCAGTCCTGGTGCTGTCACTTCTTGCACGAGTTCAGCTTCCAGAGAGGGTTTTGGTGCGTGGGTGGCAATGTCAGAAAGATTGGCTGCTCCCGATGCAAAGGCTTCCTGAAGGCCAGAGACTGACACTGAGGAGAATTGTCCCTGCAGTTCTAAGGGCACCTGCCCACATGACACCACGCTAAACCCCAGACAGTGTCAACTCAAAAGTCAAACCAGCAACAGGAGAAGCTCATTGCCAGCTGTTGCAGCCCTGCAGGAAAATCACCTTTTCAGTTTCTTATAAATAAACCATTCTATCCAAGAATGGTATTGTATGTATATAAATAAATCAACGTTTTGAAATTAATAAACTTTTATACATTTATAATTAACACAATTTATAGTTTAATTAGTTTTTTTTTTAACCTGAGTTGATTTTCAAAATACTTTTTTCTGTTAGTTGAATCTTAATTATACACCAGGTTTCCTGCTGGCAAGTATCAGACTAGCTCAAGACAGGCCTTCAGATATGCTGTGCTAATGCCTGACACTCAGAACAGACACTTTTCGTTCTCTTCAATATGTGCATTCCAAGTAGTATTTTAATTGGGCTCCCAATTCAGAAGGTTGGAATGAGCTCGTGAGTCATTTTTACAAGTTGACTCACATGCTACAAAACTGAAGAATTTGGTGCAGGGAAAAAGAAAAAGCAGAGGGTGGATTTGTGGATTTTTGCACATCCCTGCCATGGGGAAAGGGTGAGGTTGTCCCCAGCATGCAGCTGCAGCAGCAGAGGGTTTCAGCAAGTGCACTGCTCAGATGAGGCTTTTTCGCCTGTAACTGTTGAAGAAAGGATGCTCTTAGAAGGCTTTTGTTTCATGAAAGCTGTGATCAAGAGATTAGAGAAGGTATTATAATTCTGAGATCCTTTTCCTTTTGGAAAAGGGACCAGTCCCAACGCCACAGGATGCCTGGTTTCAGGGTGTCTCAGTGATTGCATTTCAGCCGTTCCATTTCAAGGCTGGGTAACACAGAGACAACAGGGAGAGGGCTCCTCCTCTCCCTCAGATGTCAACCCTGCATCTCCACTCTCAAACTGAGACAGAGCTGGATTGAGTTCTTTTCTCCCTGCACATCACCAAGGAAATGTCCCACAGCTCCCACCATACCCCTGTGAAAGCCCTGATGTCTTTCCACTGCTCTGCCTGCATTGCTTGTGCAGCCTCAGAGCCTCACACCATTTGCATGGGTGCAAGGGATGGGAGCTCAGTCAGAACAAAGGAAGTGGAACCAAACCTATCCTTCTTTTTGCTGTTACCTCAAAAAGTGGTAAACCCCATATTTATTTATTTACTGAGGCAAGGAAGTGTGAACTGCAATACACAGAAACTGCAGGAAAATCCTTCTCCTTATACTGAGGAAAAGGGTTTTTTGACCTGTCACTTTGCCTGTCATAACCATATTTTAACATTTTTCTTTCCATATCCTTAGAGGAATCTATACAATACACAAATGAAAGGCAAATTCAGAGAAGGCAGAAAATGCCAGGGTGTTTTTCATTGTCCTGAGGACAAATGCCAGAGCCCTTCTGGGACATTCAGAACATCTAGTCACTGTATCTTATTCAAGGGAAAAGCCATCTGTCAACAAACTAATCACTGGACAGATTCAGAGACAAGTGAAAATAAAAAGCCAATACAAACATGCAGATGAGGTTCCAGTCAGCAACTAGCCACAGAAAACAAACAAATCCCATCCACAAAGCCTGGCATTTGGGTCCAGCCATTTTTCACTGAAGTCAGAACTGGGATGGGAATAATGCAAAGTGATCTTCAAACTGGAACTTTCCAATCAATCAATATGAGTATGGAAAGATGAGCATGAACCAAACCTGGATCCATACCCTACCTACATAAGCCAACAGCAGCAGAACGGAGTATGAACATAACAACTGAGCTCCTACCCCATTATTAACAGTATTAAAAGCCCTGCTACTTAATATTTAAACATTCAATAAATACTGAACAATTGGAGTCTAAGCTCGTGGCTGAATGCAGCCTTCATTTTTGATCAGAAACACGCTACCCCAGGGGAAGGACTCCAAGTGACTAATGATCAGAGTGGCCAGGATTCTATCACCAGGGAAAAGTGAAGCATCTGCCCCATGTGTAGGCCCAACTCTCATATTTTTTTCGTGAGTGTCTTCTATGACAAGGGACTTGATGATATGTGGACTGAGATCTTTGCCAGTCTTCCTCTTGAATAATGAAAGCCCTCTCCCGGGTCACTGTACACTTTCCTCAAGCACAAAGGCACGAAGAACACTCTGCAAAGGCGTTCCTTGATGTTAAGGCCCTGTTGTTCCTTTATTTTCTAAGCCTCACTTCAAGATGTGCCTGCAAATGGCGAAAGGACATCAGCTGTTTTGATTCTGCACCAAGTTTGTTCTCATATTGGTGAAAAAGATTAAATGGCAGAGGAAAACTGGGGTATTTCAGAAAATTAGCATGTGCCATGTTAAATAAACAACTGAGTTAGACTTCAGTTTCAGCAACATGAAACATGAAAGAAGTTCAGCTTAGCACTAGCTGAAATCAACCTGAAGGAGTCAGAACTTCTGAGAGCTAAAATCATGATTGCTTCCTTAAAGGCATCACTTGAATACAATTAAATGTATTTCTCCAAAAGCTTCACTAGCATAGCAACTGATTGGCCCTTGAGGATTCCTATAGATACTTGTCATTCAGCATGAAATCAGGTCAGCAGCTAAAATTAAACACCCACCTCTCCCCTGCACCGCATGTGGAGTCATCGCTTTTAGTATTGCTCAGCCTCTGCTTCCCCAAATGGGTTCATTCTTACCACAAGCTTAAAGGCTGTCTTATCAAGGAGCACTGATGGATACAGTCATTCCTGCTCCGAGATGGAACTGTTGGGAATCAGACTCGCAGTCCCTTTGACTCCATCTGCATTGATTAGCTCTCGGGCAGCCTGCCAAGGCACTGTGCTGCCTCTTACCCTCGCCACTGTTAATCTGCCTCAGCGAGGCCTGCAAGCCCTACATAAACTGCAATTTCTCTTCATTAGTGTGATTCTGCCTGCATGAATCTGATAACATATGGGATATTATCATAAAACAGCCTATTTCACCAATTCATTTTCTCCTTTATGAAGATTATGAATGTACTGCAAGTGCAAAGGCAGGATAGAACAGAGAAGTCTACTGTACAGTTTAGCTCCGATTCAGTTTCTCAAATGCAGATAGCCTTCCTTTTAAGTTCACATTTCCCAATAATCCTGTGCTAATACATTATAAAAAGTGCTGACTCTCTGTCCCTGATTTTCTCTGGTTCATTATGGGCTGATCCACACTCCGTGTCACTTGCCTGGATTGAGACTTTAACGATGAACAGAGCTAGCAGATGCCACACAATGGAAAAAAATGGGAGGTACAGTAACTGTTTAGTCAACCCTAATCGCTGCCACAGTCTGACTAAGCACGAACACGAAACATGATCACAGTTTGACTGTGGATTATGTAATTCCAAACATATGCTTTATGCCCCCTCACTTCCTGCCTGGTTCAGATAACACCAGTCTGTCGGAACGGGCAGTTTCTGCACAGCTGAACGAGAGCTTTGTCTGGGAATGACATGGATGCAGGTAGATTCCTACCTGCTCCTGAGATTTATTAATTAGCACGTGTCCCCATTTAATGAAGTCTGCGTGCCCTCTGCTGGTACGTGCACGCACTCCTAGGAACATTGACACTCCTGAACAGAGCAGTCTCACACAGAGAGCTGCTCTTGCTCCTTGGGCACTGTGTGTGTGCCGGTCCTGGTGTGCCTAAACCTGCAATATGGAATAAATTGAAATTAAGATGCCCATTTATTCTAAATGACACAGCTGTTTTGCCCTTAAAGCAGTTAGGTTGGGTTTATGCCTCTGTTTTGAGGGCATTTTCTGCTCTAAAAGGTACCATTGCAATTGCACAGTGTGTGTCTCTTTCAGAGGGGATTCTGTATGCACTGATCCCTTAAGGAGTGGGACTAAGGAGATGTTGCAGAGGACAGAGAACACAGAAGCCTGCAGCAACCACAGACCTGTTCTGAGCTGCCCCCAAGAAAAAAAAATAATTCAGCTTTCCAGGATTAATCCATTATAAAATGCTACACTAACTCCTGGCTAACCTGTATCAATTACCCAGTACAGACACAAGCAGTAAAGGTCATTTTAATAAGCAGTTCACTCCCTCAATTGCTTCCACTGCCAAATCGAGTCAAGATTGCTAGGGATCATTACCAGGGGATCATTAGCTTAACTCATCTGACAACCTCTTCTGCAGATCCTTCTAACTCTTTACACTGCCAAACAACAGCAACAGCAGAACCTCAAAGACTACAGAATGGTTTTTTTCACAAGGAAACAAGCAAAAACCACAGGATGAGCAGGGGCAAAGTGGCATCAAATGAAGATAAATATGCCCACATAATACCAGCTGCCACCAGTGCCCAGAGAACTGCTGACAGTTCCCTTCAGTTGGATGGTTCCAGGAGAAATGGGACATACCCAAGCACCATTCATACATTGCAGAAGAGGAGATGAGAAAAAAAACATCTCCCTGTACCCTAAACCATGACAAATCCCATGAAAAAAACCTCAAGAAAAAATATTTTTGTGCCTCACTGATGGCAATTAAAACAATAACAACAAGAAAAAAGTAAACGGGTGAGTGTGTCTGACTTTCTGCCCTGGGAAGTGTGTTGGCAGATCTGTCCCTGGCAGTGCCCAGCAGCACTGGCACAGGGAGCATTGTGAGACTGGGTCACACGGGTTAACCACTGCATATCAAGGAGAAGGTGCAGGCAGGAATGTAATTGAAAACTGGCTGGCTCAGGGCATATGAAAAGCTGTGTAAATTTTAAATGCTGCTCATGTAGGAGACCCAGCACTGAGTGTGGACTAGTGACCTGTGCCAGGCAGGCTTGCCTGCAGGAGGAAGCTATTGCTTAGATGCATATCAAGCACTCCTATCTATTCTTTCCTTTCCTTTCAAACTGAGCAGCAGCTATTGCACGAATGTGTGAGTACAGACCGGAGTCTAACTGCTGCAGAGACGCAAATGTCAAACAGGCTGTCAGGAATAGGAATCAGGGTTATATTCAGTCCTGTTCAGATGAAAGCATAGCATAAAAATGACCTACAGTGGCATCTTCTCTATCTTTCTGTAATTTCACTTTATTATTAAACTCCATTCTCACAGCGGTCTCATCCAGACTAGAAGAGGTCACAACCAAACATGGAAGCAAACACCACATTAAACCCAATTTTATGCCCAATGTACTGCTATTTCAGCTCTATTAAAGTATTGTGATCCGCCTGACAAAGGAGGGGAGCCAAGAGACAGGTGTAGGCAGATATTTCTCAGAAGTGCTAAAAAGGATGAGTTTCAAAGCAGAACACGGCTGGAAAGGAGTGAGGAGGCTCATTAACCCACAGGTACTAATGCATTTTGGAACATGACCCATTTTACAGAGTCAGAGGAGAGAAAATGTCCACACCGTGGTTCTAATAAAGCCTGTGACAGCAATAAGGGACTCTGAACAGGTACAAGGAGCTGTATGTGTAGGTGAGCAGGAGATGGAGCCAGGCCAAACGCCAAACTGCCTGCCATACACACACACTGACGTTAATTTTCCAAATCCAGACACAAGCTTATTTATTTCTATTTCAAGGATGTACACACTGTACTAGAGACACACTCTCAGGAGAAAGTATCTGTCCCTCCATGGTCAAATTACCTCCCTGTAGCTACTCCTGCTGGCTGGTGATGCCTCTGTTAGAGCTGTGTCACCACCAGCAATGGCAGCTCCCCACAGCAACAACCCAAACTGAACAAACAACCCATCTACAGCTAAAAACCTCATTCTGGTTGTATGTCCTCATTTAGTGTTTGGTTGGACTGGAAGATCATCTCACTTTCCTCCTTCTGCTCAGGAGATACAAAGGAGACGCAAGAGCTAGGAAACTGACTCTATTTTTAGATATATTTTTATATATTTTATTATATATTTATATGTATAGAAATTGTGGGCAGATGGGAAAATTCTGCCTGACTCCAGGAACTCACATATATATGTGTGTGTGTATATATACATATATATACTATATATAAAAGCTGTGTCCTCCATCAGAAGCAAGATGCTGGTCCAGGCAGACCTGTGGCATGTGCCAGTACAGCTGTGCTGGTGGAGCAGAGGGCTCTGAGCAGCCTCAGCCTCTGCCCTTCTTCCCACACTGCCTGCAGGCACAGGTGCTTGCCCTGCTGAAAGGTGTCTTTCCCACCGGGTGTTTGCAGCATGTCACACCAGATTTCCAAACCAAACAGGTCAGCTGGTGGAGCCAGGGCATTCGTTTTCCCATCTGGCCAGGATTAAAAACATGTTAGGTGGCTTTCCTGACTTCCTCCTACCATACTTGAAGCTGAGTGCAAAGGAAGAGGAAGGGAAGGAAATAGCAGCTTTAGAAGAATGAGGTTAGGTAATAAATATCAGAAACATGATTACAGCTTCCAGCCTGAGAGGACACTAGCAAAGATCTTCAAAGAATGAGATCCTGAGGTGCCTTTGTGCAGAAGACTGAGGAGGATGGTAGTGGGAGCCCAAGAGACCTTTCCAGTTTGTGGCTACCTTAGCTCCTCGTTACTCGTGCTCTACTCTGCCTAGTAATGGGGGAACAATAAGATCTTGGCCAACAGAAATAACCACACTTCAGTTTTAAAGCAGGAAGATACATATCACTTTTCTGGATCCAGTTCACATCTGGGTATTCAACTCTGAAGATTAATGTTTATAAGGTTGCCTGCCAGGTCTATCTTCATTTCTCCTACATGTCTTGATCAAAGAACAGAGTTATAGGAGACTGGATTTTATTCTCTCAGTCAAAACAAGTATAGAAAAGAGTTCTTCATTTCCTGTGAACAGATCTGGCTCACTTAGTGTCTTCTCATGTCTTAATCCTAAGCTTACAGTGACCTTAAAGCTTGGCAGTTGTTACTGCACATATCCTCACTACTAACAACCAGCAGCAACCACAGCATCCACTGCAGAATCAAAGCAAGGAAGAAGTTTCTCTTGTTGGTATTTTAAAAAAAAAGGAGATAGACTGTTTCAAGATTTTAAGAGCAATTTCTGTACTCAGAGAGATCTTAAAGTTGAAGTGAATTGGGAGCACTCACAGAGACCCATTGATAAGCCCAGAGAATGAAGTCCTGTTCCCGTCCAAAGAGCAGATACCCTGCACAGTACAAGTTCTCCCACTTCCACCTCAGTCTTGTTCTGACGTCATGTCTAGAACTGAGAAGGTTGCTTAGTCTCCACATCCATTCAATCATACTATTCTTGGAATTAGATTTGTGCCTTCAGGCCTCAACCAATTCAAGATTCAATTGTATGAAGCATTCATAACACGAGACAGTCCCTGCCCCAAAGAGCTTTCCATATAAATAGCACTTTCTGAGAGCAAAGAGCTCAGAGTGAAGCTTTGCATTTCTGTATCAGCCTGTCCACAAGGATGCTAATTACTGCCAGGATAACTCTGGTTTTATGACGTGAAAATCTTGTCTACTGGGAATCAAGTCTCATATCCAGCAAAGCAGCCATGATGATAGTAACTATTTTTAGGCTACTTCTGACCTTTCGGAAAGTAAGGACTCTTCAAAAGATGATTAAAATACTATGTGAATTATGCAGAGAGTTGAATAGTCTGAAGAAAATGAAACTTCATTTAGTCTTGCATAATGCCTTTGGTAACACGGTTAGATTCTTTTGGCCCACAACAGTCAGATTTTCCACTGAAGTGTCAGGATGTAAGTTGGGCTGGTTATTGAGTAATAGAGAGGGCTTTCTTATTTGCACAAACTTCCTAACCTTCAAGAGAACAAAGATTAATCAACAACGTTGATGAGGATGTTGTCATGAGATCCAGTCATAAGATTTGTAGGGACTCCTGCAGGGGTTGCAGTACTTGAAACTCTTTTGGAATAAAATCTGAGAGATGAGACCACATACAGAAAATATTTTCAAAATGAAATCCAACATAGTTACTAACCATGGATTAAAGGAGGTTCTACCATTGCAGGAAAGAAATCTGGTGAGCAGAGTTCCAGTGCAGGAAGAAGCTTTTGTGAGGTAGAAAGAAATGCAGAGGCAGTCACCTGGTTCTGAGTTGGTACCTAAAGGACTCACTGGCTTTCAAAGCAAGTACTCTTCATTTTGAAAAGGACTTCTGAAATCATTGCCAGCACACCTTTACACTGGCTTCTTGTGCTCCAGGCTATTCTTGTGTTAACATGGAAGTGACATAAAGGGACATCTTTGCACCTTAAAGCAAGGTAGCTGAGGGAATCACAGCTGTGTGGCCAAAACAAGCATCCACATCCCCATGTACCTGCAGCTGGTGTGGTTCCAAGAAATCAGGGGCAAGGTTTCCAAAACTTGGAGATTGCTGACCTCACCCTACTCAACACAGATGCTGAGCAAGCTCTTGAAAAATGCCTCACAGGGTTTTTGGAAGGATTTGAAAAGAGAGGGGCTCTGTTGTTCACATGCTGCCTTTGCCTGAGGACACATTGAGCTGCTTGTGACAACTGCAGCTAAAGAGAACTTAGCAAAACTTCCTAATTAAAGATGGGCCAATGAGTTTCTGAAATTCCTTAACTAGGAAAGAATCCACCTCTCCCAGCTTGCCACACAAGGCAGCCTGAGATAAGAGCAGGGGCAGCTTTTCAGATCGCCTTTTTCTGAGCTGCAAAATGCCTTTAACTGTGCTTACAGTGAAGTGCTTAACACTGGCTAGAGTGGCACAGCACTGACAAGCTGAGGAGCTGGGCAAGTACCAAGCCATGCTTGTGTAGAAGATGCCCCCTCACCTCCCTAAAAAATCATTACTTACCCACCAGGCAAAATCCTCAATCATCTAGGTGTTGAAACATCTGAGGCTTTGCTGCCAGACCTCTCAAAACAAGGGATAAAAGGAACAAATAACCAGTGGGAACCATAAAAATGAAGCAGCTGAACTTAGAGAGAGGGATTAGCTGTCCAGATCACCTGGAGTGAGAAAGGGAACCAGGGAAAGCTGGAAGCAGTTGGCTTGTACAGCTGGTTGAGGAGCAAGTTCCTGATGAAGAACCAATGGAAGCAGACACTGGACTAAAAGGCAGGGCTGGATGCAGAAGAGATGGAGCTCCAGCTGCCTTCTGCTGCAGTAAGAGCAGGTAGGTCCAGACCTGCAAGTTGTCTGAAAGCAGCACAAGCAGATCAGCCAAAGCCTAAAAGTCCTGGTTGCTCAACTATGCCTAATAAAAATGAACGTGGCACAGAAAAGGATGGCAAAGGCAAGCGAGCAGTCTGCGTGGAATGTTTGCTGAGTTTTCCATGGGCTGTCAGCAGCTCTTTGAACACTTCAGAGCAGCCATAAAAACAAAAAAAAACCGACAAAAAAAAGGGAGGAAACAAAAAACCACAGGCCAAGCTGAAGGCAAAGCAGTGAGGGCCGAGCACAACAGCCTGCAAAGGGCGCCCCTGAGTAGCTGCAAATCACAAAAAATGAAGTGTGAAGAATCAAGACTTGCCTTTGCAGGATCCAGTGGCTGGGGACACGAAGGTGTGCAGGGAGGAAGGGAAGCAGAAGCCAGGCTCTGTGCCAATGCAGATAACCAAGGGGACCAGAGGAAGGAAACCACAAAGCTCTGCAGTAAACACAGGGATTAGGAGAGGGGTACATGAACCAGTCAGACAAAATAACTGACCCAAAACTCTCTTCTCAAAATTCAGATAAGATTTGTGTTTTAAAAATATACAGTGCTCTCCTCTCCTCCCACTTCCTATATATATATATATATATATATATATTTTTTTAACACT